>JAODOY010000525.1:0-13650 GCA_025399855.1 Forbesichthys papilliferus | reverse complement strand
AGAGAGAGAGAGAGAGAGAGAGAGAGAGAGAGAGAGAGAGAGAGAGAGAGAGAGAGAGAGAGAGAGAGAGCATGTCACAGACACTACACACTACAGTACACAGCTGTGTGAAAGGCTGCAATATAAGTGAAGGACAAACAGCAACATTTATGGCACGTGTAAGGTAAACAATGGTCAACAATGGTAACTGCTGTAACTCCCCACAAGATGTGTGTGAGAATGTAAGAATGTGTATGTATTTTTATTTTAATACATTTAACATAAAGGTATGGATATATGATAGCCAATATGCCATAATGTTGTGTGTGTGTGTTATATTCAGGTAACAATACCTTTAGACTACAATAGCTTTGGCTGTCAAACCATTGCTATTGAATTTTGTGTGTCATTTTTAAGGCTTGTGGTTATAATACTTTTAAAAGTGGTTGCCCAGCCTGGTAAAGCATCCTAATTTAGCAAAATGTTCACTTTGCATATCAACCTGAAAACTCTCAATTCAAAGCCAAACTGAACAACTGTTCAATCAGCATCCAGGTAAATTGGTACCAATAGCCATTACTTATGTAGATGTTAATTAATCCTCCAAGTCATTTTGGTCTGATTGGTTCAAGATGGTCCAGTGTTGACTCAGGTTTGTTGTTTGTTAGTTGCATGTTTGTCCAATCGCCTGCTAATGATTTCATTGACACCTCCTGTACTGTACAGAATATTGGCACCGCTGGGATGTAAAAGATACATTTCCAGAATAAATTGTAAATCCCGGAGCTTTTAAAATATGGTTAGTCTTACCAGGCTTGTGGCTGCCAAGCTACATTTAAATGTTCTGCTGTCCAGATAATGTTATCACAGCCTCACAGTTGTTAAGCAAAAAGAACGTGGACACATATAGGCTGTTAGGATGATTCCATCTGATGTCTCTTGGTTTGGTCTGCAGGAAAGGTAGCTGCAGATTTGGCTGAGATATGCTGAAAATGGCAGCTACACCTCAGAGCTTTCAGCTTCATCTTGTCACTATCAGTAGCCTGTCAGCGGCCATCTTGCTGTATGCGTGTTAGTCTAATGGTCCCTCTTACGGGCATGAGTAACTTACTGGACTTTTAAGCTGGTTGATGCATGGTTTCACCTCTCTCAATTCAGTGTGATGGTGGTGTGATGAACACTGTCCAGAATAGAAGCTGGCTGCCTTTCATTGAGCAAGCCTTCCATTCATCAAGCCGCCAATCCAGTCTTGGTCCAGTGTATCCATTGTGTCTACCCTCTGTCACGTGTCCGACTCACCCATGCACAGTGAAGTTTCTCTGCTACTCGGATGTCCTCTTATTCCTTAACCCTTTATTAGAATATTTTTACAACATCCTTCCTCTAAAAAGCGAAACAAGTGAGTATGACATTTGAATAACAATGATGTTGCGCATTGCTTTTATTTCAGCGTAAGCACAGTGCTGCATTTGATTGAATTAATATACCGTATGTGCTCTTTGAAAAACTTGGTCATTTCTAATCTTTCTAATGTTAATTCACCGATGCTGCCCAGACACACGCGCGCATGCACACAATATGCGCGCACACACACACACACACACACACACTTGGCCATCCTTCCTTCTCTAGTGGACTCACCTCCTGCTCTCTGTCTGGCTCTCCAACCGCAGCTGGCCTCAGGTGCTCTCAAGCCCTCCTCCCCCCTCCCTCTCCCCCCCGCACCTCCTCTCTCGCAGGGTGAATGTTTTCAAGAGTGCAACATGGCCTCCAGTGAGTTCTCCACAGTCTGCCTCGCGGTGGGTTCACTGAGTGCTTTTTGGATTGGCAGGTATTATAAGCTTGTAATATTTATACCGGCAGCTTACAGACAGCCTCAGCCTTATGATTATGATACATCACGAACACAGCCCCGTTGCTTAGAGCAACAGTGCTATATTGGAATGTATCAGCGCTGTGGCGGAATGTGGCAAAACATGAAGCAAACCTGCCATGAATGATCATTTGTGTGACTTGTGTGACACCCCGATTGGGAATAAAGCACACGTTGACTCAGGTTGGCTGAATCTGTGGTGATTATTTTAAAACACATTGCGTAATGTTGCCCATTGTGTACAACACAAAACAGAAGTACCCTGTTATCCTACATGTCAGGTCACATGTTAAGGCAGCCTTTGACACACAATCTGCTCAGCAACATAAATAAAACCGCATACAGTAAGCTTAACAGGGATGACTGGTTCAAGCAAAACCCCCCACTACGGGTCAATGTACCCTATTTTAAATACACTGCAGACAAAATCTTACACTTTTATTAATTGAGGCTGAATTTATACATAATGCTATTGTGTGCATGCCGTGACATTACACAAAACTTGCTGTTAGAAGTCAGCACTACATTCTCATGTTTCGTAATTTTCTTTGACAATCGCACATTTATATTGATTGATTGATATATTGATATTGATTATATTGATTGCTTATCTGAATGGTACTCTCTAGATGCACTGCCTCCACAAGGTTGGCTTTATCTGCACAATCGTTTATTGGTTTTCTAATTGAGATACACTGTTGAATTATGGCGCATGCTCACATTTTCTCAAAGTAAACACTGATAAAGTGAGTATTATTTATTTTTCCAGCAATTATTTGAACAATCTTTGACATGCATTCACTGTATGCTAGCTGATAACAATAGTCTTAAAATATACAGTATTCATATTGATTGAATTTGAGAGTGTGATATATAATGTTGTGAATTGTCCTGTACCAGGTGTGTGTGTGTGTTTGTGTGTTGTTCGTTTTAATTTAACACTTTAATCAAGGTTGGTCTAATATTTACACTTCTGAGACATAGCAGCTATTGATATTTGTCTGTTCCCTAACAGCCTTGCTTCAGCAAAGTGGTCTTTTTATGGCGTATCGCCCCCTGAAAGGAATACTTTACACCTACATGTTCTTTCATGTAGTTTGTGGATTATGCAAGGTTCCACTGAATGTAGTGACGTAAAGTCTTATTATCTCATTCAGACAACACATGATCTAATTCTAATATGTTCTGTGACGTTCTCAATTACCGCACTGTGTTGTGGCTGTATTCATCGTACCACTGACCTCTGTGTCCACCCCTTAAGCCAGCCAATCAGCTTTTAACGCTGTACTATACTGTATATCAACATCTCTCTCTCTCTGTCTCCCTTGCTCTCTCTCACTCATAGCTTAGAGAGAGTGACCGCTCCAGTGAGCAGTGAGCTTTTCCACAATAACCTTGGCAGAAATCTTTACGTAAGCAGTTCATTAGCTTCTCTGTTCTGGGCCCGCCACATTCACATCAGTAATCACTCTGGGTCTTCCCTGTGAGAAATTACCCGTAAAAACATCCATTTGACATGCAGACTGAGAACACTTGAGACTGCCATGTTACACAACCCAGGTCTCCGCTCGGTGGGCGGAGATGCCGCGGTGCAGAAAGGCCAGCCATGAATCACAAGGACAAACTAGCTTTATTCCCGCACTCTTTTAAGCTGGTGCTTTTTGTAAAATGCGGTGACAAAAGGCACTTACTGAGATGAATTTAACTCATTTCCTGGTACCAGCACTGGGTAATTGTGCCTGTAAATTCCACATCAAATAGTTATTGGTGCCTTACACTGGTGGCTCACAAGCAGGAGGATAGTGGTAATTGGGGTCCTGTGCAGATTTGCAGTCAGCTTTAGGGTGCAGCCATAACATAAACGCATGCACTAAGGTTTAAGCATCCTTGTGCAAGATGCCTAACCCCTAACTGCTCCCGCTGCTTGGTCGCGCCTTGGCTTGCATTGGTGTATGGATGTGTGTGAATGGGTGAGTGTGAGGCAATACTGTACAGCGCTTTAAGTGGCCGGAAGGTTAGGAAAGCGCTATATAAATCCAGTCCATTTACCATTTACCAAGGAACGTTACCATTCACCACCTGACATAATGCATGTTCAGGTTATGTTGGGTAAACGTCAGGAGGAAGCGGAACATTTGGAGAAAAGCAAAGCATACAGGCTACAGAACAGATATGCCATCAAACCATCCATAAAACCATCAAAGGACAACAGCCATTGATAGACAGACAGACAGAAGCAGTGGCTGAGGTTGTGCCAGGGCTATGCTAAATGTATGTATTCAAAATAATGTATAGAAGTGTACATTTGGTAAACTGTTTATACTGAGGTTACATTATGATCTACAGAGATCGTTGCCACCGCTATGAAGACACAACGCTGTTTCTGGCTGGGACAGCAGCCAGAAACAGCTGGCGTAAGATGCTACAGAGCCAAATCAGTCAGTCAAGTCAGCCCTGAAGCAGATGTTGCAGTCATTTTGTTCTACCGAGTTTCCATGGAAATGTGGCATTGACCTCATTTAGGTCAAACCTTCCCACTGCCACCTTGTAATACCACGTCCGTATCAGCACATTTATTGCAGCATACATGACGTGTACATTATATGCACGTCTTTGAATAGACACCTGTGTTTGGACCACACACACGCACACACACACACACACACACACACACAACCACTTATAAGCAGAATAGCACCACTGAATTTAAATTCAATGTTTTCCCCCACAACGTGTTCAACCTACAGGGAGGGCTGTGTTACTTATTCGGTAGTATCTACCATATCCATCTTATATTTCACTATTATGCAAATGTGAAGCAGAGAAGGAGAGCGACAGAAAGAGAGACGAGCAACAACAGTGCTGTCATGGCAGTTGGACACGTTTCTGTATGCCTTCCCACTGGTTTCCATGCAGACACCATAATGTCTACAGTATTTGCTAAACATAAGACAATCTTAATTGTGTTATTGTTTTCATATTTTCAGTTAGTACAATAATTCATTAGCATCATCAATGAAAGCATTTCAGTTGCTGTTCTGACAGTTTGGACCACTAAAAAGGAGATATAACTAAGGAAGAGAGATATAACTTATATAACAAGCAGTGCCTCCAGGCCAGAGAGTCTAGCACGCCTATATGCAGCATCCTATGTGTGCTTTGTGTACCATGGCTCTCCCATGCGTTGACCTTGTCAGCGCTCCACCTGGACCTGACCCCACCTCATTTGCTTCCCCACTCTGGTCAGAACAAACAACCATTAGGTTCTGCCTTAGGCAGTCACATACTCCCGTCAAATTAAAGTCCAAACCAGGGTGACAATTTCCTCTAGCCATTACGTATAGGGCTGGGGATACTAATGACCCATTTATTTGTTTATTTATTTATTTATTTATTACGTATCTAGTCATTGTTTCTAATCACACGTGTGTACACTAGAATTAACATTTTAACTTGTTAATCTCCATGAATATGCAATAACGCCACATACTGTAGCAAACCCGAAAATATAACATAATCATAACCAAACTTTGTTTAGCTCATAAAAACAGATACATTACAGGATTTAGCAATGCCTACACTACACTCATTTGAGGTCTAATTTCACATGTGCCATGATAGACCTAATGTGTCACCTCCACTCATGCTAAAGTTTTTCTAGCAAAATTACATGCTACAAAGCTAAGGCACCCTATCGGAGTATCCATATCTTACGCTGTGTATACCCACTACTGTTACATTGAACATTAATTAATCAACAGGTGAATATAACACATGTGTTATATAACCACTGCACTTCACATTCCCCTCACCTTCTCTGTTTTTGACAGAACATCCATGAATCTCATTTCAAATATACCAAACATACAGATATCTGACAAAGGAAACACAAGTAAAGACAGTTTGGTATATTTAGTATATTCGTATAGGTATATGTCCCCCACATGAGGCTGCAATTTAGATTAAAACTGATTACTGATTATTATAATTTTAGATAACGATCACAACTCCATAATGCATTTCATTTCAAATTAGAATGGTGCATATTGTTTTATGTATATAATTATAATATACTGTAAAAATAAACCTAGATAAATAAAGCTAACATTCAAAGAAAATCCATTCAGGTGGATACATTTCTCGTGTTGAATGGTTAAATGGTGGTACGAATCCATAGCCTATTCATTAAACCTAGATTGCTCAGATTCTTATGGCAATGCATCATTCGCCTGAACATCAGTTTTCCATCAGGTCCTCTTAAAATGTCATACTGTCCAAGTCCCTATGATACTGTATAAATGTGTCTACTTTCACCTTAGAATGTGCACAGGCCTACAGTATCAAACTGTAGGCATGGAAACTGTAGGCCTGGAAACAAGCAAACTATTATATCAGAAAAATATATTGTATATGTTTACAGTATGTTTTTGTCAACCTAATAGTCGCTTCATTTTAAAGGTCCCTTTTGCTTCCCACTGGCTGCTGTGTCAATGAAATTTCCCCATGGTGATCTATCTTGCTTAATCTTTCAATAAAAGTAATCAAGTAGAATGTCCCTACCCTCCATTATAGACTAAGTCCATCTTTAAACATCAGTAAAGTACCATATGCGTTGCAGCAGAGAGATTGTCAATTATTTCCATGTTCTGGAGCCCTATGCTATAATAATGATTTGATTTTGCCATACAAGACAACTAACAATTATGACTGGGTCAATTGGCACAAATGGAGTGATGATAAAATGACGAAACAATTCGATACAGAAATGTCCTTTTATTAAGGTTTAGACCTTTAAACCCCAATTCCATACAAACATTTTGTTGTTTTGAGCTGAACATTCAGTCCAACTAGTGTTGCACATTATATAATAATAATAATAATAATAATAATAATAATAATAATAATACATTTTATTTGTAACGCACTTTACATTAGAAGAAATCCTAAAGTGTAAGCAATTTACATATACCTTTTATTTACATATACCATATACCTTATATTTATATATGCACAATATTTGCATATACACAACAATTTACATATCCATTATACCAAAAGTTGCAATATTAGTAAAAATAAGATACGTCCATTTGTAAATATTCAAAGAAACAATAAAAGGCATTAACCGAAAGCTTTCTTAAAAAGGTGAGTTTTGAGGCCACATTTAAAAACATCCAGAGTCTGTGGTGGCCTAAGGTGGTCAGGCAGAGCATTCCAGAGCCTAGGTGCAGCTGAGCAGAAAGCTCGATCACCCATAGTGCAAAGTCCTAAGGACTGTAAGGGTGTATGTGGAGGCAGAACGGAGAGAGCGTGCAAAGGTTTGTGGGGTAAGTAGTTCCTTGAGGTAGGGAGGTGCGTCACCGTGGATGCACTGGTAGGTGAGGAGGGAGACCTTGTACTCAATTCTCAGTGAGACAGGGAGCCAGTGCAGTGATTTGAGGATGGGGGTGATGTGGTCATGTTTGGGCACCTTCGTCAGGATCCTGGCAGCATTGTTTTGTATGTACTGCAAATTGTGGAGGCTTTTTTCTGAAATCCCAAGGAGGAGTGAATTGCAGTAGTCCAGTCTGGAAGAGACAAAGGCATGGACAAGTTTCTCCGCATCTGCAGATGAGAGTGTGGATTGTAGTTTGGCAATGTTCTTGAGGTGAAAGAACGAGGTCTTCCGCAGATTGTTGATGTGAGCCTTAAAAGTCAGATGAGAGTCAATTTTAACACCCAGGTTGACTGCTGATGCTGAGAGTGGAATGTTCTGGCCAGAGATATTGACATTGGTGATGGTGGATGACCGTACTTGGTGTGGAGTGCCAATAAGGACCGCTTCAGTCTTGGAGCTATTTAGCTGCAGAAAGTTCTTGGTCATCCATGCCTTTATCTCCCCCAGACAGGTGTTCAAGGTGGTTAGTGGCAAGGCAGCAGACGATGTTGAGTTTGTCCTAAGATATAGTTGAGTATCATCGGCATAGCAATGGAAAGAAATGTCATGCCTGGTGATGACGCGGCAGAGGGGGAGCAAGTAAATAATGAACATAGTGGGGCCAAGCACGGAGCCTTGAGGGACACCACAAGTGACGTTGTATGTCAGTGATTTTGCCTTTCCTAAGGCGACGTACTCTGTTTCTCCACTGAGGTAGGATCAAAACCAGTTGTAGACAGAGTCAGAGAGGTTGAGTGTAAACGATGAATGAGGATGGTGTGGTCCAGAGTGTCAAATGCTGCAGTCAGGTCCAGGAGGACTAGAAGAGATGGAGAACCAGCATCTGATGACATCGGCAGGTCGTTTGCGACTCTGACCATAGCTGTTTCTGTGCTGTGGCCTTGGCGGAAACCAAATTGGAATTGGTCAAATAAGTGGTTTTGCTTTAGATGGTCCTGAAGCTGTGCGGCAACTACTTTTTCTAGTACTTTTGAGAGGAATGGGAGATTAGAAATTGTCCTGTAATTTGCAAGATCTTCCGGGTCTAATGTAGGTTTTTTGAGAACTGGTCTGATGACAGCAGCTTTCAGTGTGCATGGGACATGACCAGCTTGGAGAGAGTGGTTGATAGAGTTTCTGATCAGAGGATTTATAGCACTGAGATTAGCTATTACCAGAGCTGTGGGGAAGGGGTCAAGAGTGCAGGTGGATGGTTTCATCTTCCTGATAATATCCTCAGTCTCTTGCTGTGAGATCAAAGTGAAACAGCAGAGAGGTTGGGAGGTCCCCGTCGATGGGTCAGCCGTGGAGACCGGCAGGGGGGAGGAGCTTTATAATAGGGAGCGGATGGTGTACTTTTTTTCTGAAAAAAGTTAAGAATTTGTTGCACCTGTCCTCAGCACTAACTTGATTGGTTGTCTGACTGAGAATGAAATGTTAAGTCAGATGACTGAATATAATTCCAAAATGTAATAAATTATATATATTTTAGTTACTGTAATTTGAGAGTAATTAGTTCATGTCATAATCACTAAAGCAGACAAAGGATCAAAGTCTGGTAAATGATTAAATAGCTCTGCGTACATTCTGGTTGCATAATTTCCCTACACTGCATTATTGTTATCACAATGTCAATGCAACATTCTATGTGATGACGCACTTTTAAGTCTTGTTCATAATGCAACGTACATCATACACGCAAAGCACTCTCGTTCGTTAAACAGTACAATAGTTGTTATGTCCCATGGGTGTGGGGTGTGTTTTCTGTATATCCTTTTTTGGCCCATGTGTATTGTTAGGGAGATAGGTAAGGTGCTTGTCTTTTGTTTCTTATTCTTTTGGCGGTTTAGGTAAGTTATTTTGGGTTATCTTTTTAGATTGTTTTGTTTGTTGTTTTGGGCATGGCTTTCCCTGATGTAATTTAGAAAAATAAACCTATATCATTGGACTGACATCCACTGTGGCACTAATCATACTTGGGGTCAGGGAAACGGGACCGATTTTATTTTGCGTTCTAGTTACCCTAGGCTGGGGTGTAACAATAGTGTAAACATTTTTAACGTTATCATGTTCTACTGAAAGTGAATAATGTTTTACACGATTGTACTGTTTAAAAATAGGCATGCTAAAATGTTTATTGCAATTTTTTTAATTACAGTAATATGTGCTATCCATAACCAAGCATTGTTTAAGCAACTTCATAATAACAATCAGCAGTGTTATAAAAATGCAAAATTTGTATTCTTACTGAATTAATAACCACATAACCACACGGGACTCCCTCCCTGAAATGAGTTCTAAAACTTCCTGAAATGAGTTCTGGCAGTTTGGGATGTCTACAAGAAAGTAATATAATATACTTTGCTCCCTATTTTGGCCTATGACACTATTTTTGTGTCCAATATTGTTTTGTCTACATGCTTATAGAACTGTTGTTGTCAACAGGGTCAGGCATTTTTGCTAACTTCGAGCTCAAATCACTACAGTATCTCTCTACTTTGTTAAAAGGTCTGGCCACGCTACATTGGAAAATGTTCGCAATAGTTTCCTACTTGGCATAGACCTTTGCATAACTTTGAAACTATTGGACAGCGCTGATCAAAATTGGCGTTGCTACAATTGTTTTTATCGTCTACTACCACCAGTAGGCGAAACATGCTTGACTTCAATGACATCTCACTAACCCATGCTGATTGGGCTGCCAGCAGGGTGGCTGTGCGAACACTTACGTGAACAGTGTTTCCAGACTGTAATCTCACAGAAATACATTGAGCTGAGAGCATAGTCGGGTGAAGCCAGGCTACCGCAGCGGCGCCTCACATATAGAAATGCAGAATAAAACAAAACGTAGTAATACAACTTTGTTGATATGAGTGGTGTTCGCCACATTGTTTGTTACTATTTATGGAGCCAGGGCTATGTAGAAGTATCAAATAATGCACAGAGAATGGATAACTAATAAAATGCGAAGATATATTTGTTGAATTTGACAAAAAGTGTATTAGCTTAGCATTTAGCTTGCAATAGCTGACTTAAGTCATGTTGCTGATATTATCCGAACAAGCTTTGTAGCTTGAGCAATGCTAGCTACTGTAGCTAACAGCAAAGCTAGTTCTTTTCAGACCTTTGTAGAGATAGCTTGAGATCATCTTATCATTTAGGTTACAATAGATTAATTTATATTACTTAATATTACCAAATATGACTAGCCTATTATTACAGTAAACTGTAGCCTATAATTTGACTCAATTTAAACTGGCAAAAATAACCAATTTGACAATGTTAAGATTTTGCTTTGTTGATTTACTTGTGATATTACAGAGACAATTTATACCACAGACGGGAATGAATGGTAGGCTAATGGGATTTGGAATTGACAGTCTCTCGAAGAAAAGAAGTGAGGTAAGATTAAAAAAACATTTTAATTGTGTGGCAGGTGCACAAAACTTTGTATGCAACATCGCCTAGGCCTACATGCAGTCATAAAATAAACTGACTTTGTCTGAAGCTCTTATTTACGAGTTAGAAACTCATACTGTAATGACTTGTCATGCATTCAAGCCAGGGGGTCATGGTCTGACTCTCGGCTTGAAGCGGTCGTGACTTGCGGCGATGGGTGGTACTGCAGCCGGATGAACCAACTGCATTACACACCCTGTTCATAATTTCGTTATCGGATTAACTGCTCCGCAAAACTTTTTTCAGTTGCCACACTTGGCTCATATGGTGCTTCAGAATATTATTTTCTAAAAATGACAATAAAGCCATCTTGACGATTATTTGTCATTACGTAATAATCATGCGACATGCTTGTGCGTATTGCTGCCTGTGCATTTCTTGTGCACTAATGTCCTAATCTGTTTAAATGTTAACATGAACCTTTCTGTTCTAAAATGGTGTGCTGAAGGTAATTTGTCACTGATTCAATGGTTATATTTAGCCACCCCCTGTGTGCATGCCAAATCAGAACAGGAGGCTCATCTAATTAACTGAAATATATTTTCATGAAATGAGGCTGGTTCTGTACAAATATTACATTTTTACATATGAGAAATGTATTCCGTATCAGCACTAAAAACTGCTTCTTAAGTTATGGTTGAAGTTGAAGAAGATAATTCGGAATGAACATTCTGCCATAGCCCAGTGGCCTATACAAGTGAAGATGTATCCTGTTTTGGCACATAAGCTGTTGTTTGTGTATTCATTACAGATATGCAAAATTGTCAAATATTCATGGCAACACTCCTTTAACCTTTAAACAATTTTGTCAAAATATGAAATATATTTATTGTTTGAAACACAAAGTGAACTCTTTGGTAACCGTACCTGTGTCTGTCATATCAATTTGTATCTATGTTATTGTGTAGGCACCTTATGATTATGTTTAGACTAGCAGTCCATCCTAATTCTGATGAGGAATTACATGCTAATATGTTGAAATAAATGTTGTAGTTTGGGCAAAAAATGATTACATAAGATATGTATTTATGCAGTGGCAGATGTGCAGGATTCATAGTAAACTGAACAATGCAGAGTAATTAAAAACAAGGCCAGCTAAAAATATATAAAAAAATAATAATGATGAAATGAAGTAATTCATTAAAAAAAATATTATCTCAAAAGGTTTTCCCTGTCACAAAGATAACAAGGATTAAGCAGGCATGCTTACATAATAAATAGTTTAAAAAGATGTATCAGCATTTAACATTTAATCATCAGTTTTAAGAGAAAAAAAAAATGGATATGTTTGTAGGTTTGTTTGTTAGTTTAGTTACCATATTGATGCATAACAAGCATTCAACATATCTCAACCTAACCTTCATAAAGTGTGGTGTTTGACGTTACATTTTACTGATAAGTTAATATATGGCTAAAAGTCCTATAAAAATAGCAGTTATGGACTTTTGAAGTATTACTTTTGCAAGGTCTGTTAATACATGGCTGGCCAAGTCTGTTTGTAATTTTTATGAATGTTATAAGTTGAATAAAACTTCAGCATTTTCACAAAGTCCATCCATCCATCCATCCATCTTTATTCGCTTTTCCGGAGTCGGGTCACGGGGCAGCAGCTCCAGCAAGGGACCCAAAACCTCCCTTTCCCGAGCCACACTGGGGGATCCTGAGACTTTCTCAGGACAGTGTGGAGATATAATCTCTCCACCTAGTCCTAGGTCTTCCCCGAGGCCTCCTCCCAGCTAGACGTATCTGGAACACTTCCCAAGGGAGGCGCCCAGGGGGCATCCTTACCAAATGCTCGTACCACCTCAACTGGCTCCTTTCGACGCAAAGGAGTAGTGGCTCTACTCCGAGTTCCTCACGGATAGCTGAGCTTCTCACCCTATCTCTAAGGGAGAAGCCAACCACCCTCCTGAGGAAACCCATTTCGGCCGCTTGTACCTGTGATCTTGTTTTGTCATGACCCACCCTTCATGACCATACTGTAAAGGTAGGAAAAAAAAAAGCCCGGTAGATTGAGAACTTTGCCTTCCAAGTCAGCTCTC
This sequence comes from Forbesichthys papilliferus, assembly GCA_025399855.1. NCBI lineage: Eukaryota > Metazoa > Chordata > Actinopteri > Percopsiformes > Amblyopsidae > Forbesichthys > Forbesichthys papilliferus. The sequence continues at coordinate 881 of JAODOY010000525.1, read as the reverse complement.
TTTTTGTCACAACGGTGCGATAAAGTGATTGTAATACTGCTCCCGCTGCTCCGATTTCCCGGCCAATCTCCCGCTCCATAGTCTCCTCGACACAAACAAGACCTCGAGGTACTTAAACTCCTTCACTTGGGGTAAGGACTCATTGCCTACCTGGAGTAGGCACTCAATCGGTTTCCGGCTGAGAACCATGGCCTAAGATTTAGCGGTGCTAAACCTCATCCTAGCTGCTTCACACTCGGCTGCAAACCGAGTGAGTCCTGAAGGTCACGAACCAATGATGCCATCAGGACCACATCATCTGCAAGAAGTAGCGATGAAATCCCCAGGCTACTGAACCGCAACCCCTCCCCACCACAACTACACCTCAATATCCTGTCCATTTATATCACAAACAGGATTGGTGACAAAGCGCAGCCCTGGCGAAGACCCACCCCTACCTGAAATTAGTCCGACTTACTGCCGAAAATCCGTACACAACTCTCGCTTTGGACATACAGGGATTGGATTCCCCCTAAAAGGGACCCCCTCCCCCCATACTACCGCAGCACCTCCCACAGTATATCCCGGGGGACCCGGTCATACACCTTCTCCAGATCCACGAAGCACATGTAGGCATACTCCCAGGCCACCTCCAGGATCCTTGCGAGAGGAAAGAGCTGGTTCGTTGTTCCGCGACCAGGACAGAATCCGCATTGTTGTTCTTCAATCTGAGATTTGACAATCGGGGAACCCTCCTCTCCAGCACCTTGGAGTAGACTTTACCAGGTAGGCTGAGTAGTGTGATATCCCTGTAATTGGTACACACTCTGGTCCCCCTTTTTGAAGAGGGGAACCACCACCCCAGTCTGCCACTCCTTTGGCACTGTCCCCGACTTCCACGC
>JAODOY010000524.1:0-13651 GCA_025399855.1 Forbesichthys papilliferus | reverse complement strand
TGTGTGTGTGTGTGTGTGTGTGTGTGTGTGTGTGTGTGTGTGTGTGTGTGTGTGTGTGTGTGTGTGTGTGCGCCAAACGGCTAAAACAGATGGAGCAGGAATGCTCCATCTCTCCGTCTGAGGTGCTGGAAGAGAGGCCAGTCTGGCCACCCAATGCCTCAACTATCCTGTTTTTTTTTCCTGACCCGAGATGTATTTAAACAGTTAGTATATTATGGGCGAAGCAACAAAAACCTCTATTCCATTAACACAAATGTTAAAAAGCTGTGAGACTTGCATATACCATACTATATTTAGTGTATTATATTTTCTTACCACAATAAAAAAGCAACAGTTCAGTTTACATAACAAAATGAGGCCATAGGCAATCACATGATTGCAGTAATGCAGTTACAACAGCCCTGGTTTGTGCTGTAGTTGTATCATATACTGTATGGTCAGATTTTAAATCGCATCATAGTGTGCCACTCAACAGTATTGAGCCACATCAACATTACAGAAAAACAACATGCTCTCCTTATGGGGCCAATACTACGGCATCATACCACACCACGCGTTAGTCTGTACCATGTCAGAGCTGCGAGAGAGCCAGCTGTAGAATCAAATGAAGTCATGTTGACACAACGCTCTGTCAGGGTGAATGACGTAGACTAATGTTGGGTGACATCTGGTGTCTTGACATAAATATGCCTGCTGGAGGCCAAGAGGGAGACATACTGGGATCAATGAGAGAGGAAGAGGCGTGGGGCAGAAATCAATCAATCATACATTCAGAGGGAGAGAGAGGGGGCACTGAGTTACGATTCAAAAACCTCAGACACACCCACACACACACACTTATCTGCAACAACACATAAATACAAGGGTACACAAGGTTAACTAATACAAAGTTAAGTATCTGCACCATAATTTAATGCTTCCAATTACAAGTAGACTGGCTTAATGATGTAATGATTATGATGTAGCCTGTAAACTAGCAGCAGAGCCAGAGAGCCCTATTTGGAAATACATTAATATTGAAAACAATCAGATTGGAGATGGAGGATGTGACCACAGGTGACACAACACTCAAATGAGCCAGCGAAGAGCATGCACTGTTGTTACACAGACAATTCACCGGAAATGTGGTCCAATATGTTAACATGTTTATGAATCTACATAAACAATCTGTACTTACCGTACGTACCGTCAATAAATATTTGATACATGAACCAGTTTGTTTTTTTATGTGGCATTGTTGCATGTCTACACAAGATATACATAGTTGGCATTATAGCCAAGCTGGATTACATTACAAAAGGTATGTTACGGGGCTACGGGCTGCTTTTCAGGCATGGATCACATCAGCCGCTGAGTAATGAAAGACAGCCCGACGCCCCCCTGCCCCCCCCCCCCCGAGAGACGGGCACAGAGAGCTGGCACTAACACAGTTGTCTCTGATACTGTCTTGCACACGTAATGCCTAAACAGGCTTTATAATCATATTTATATGAATTACTTCTACTGTATAATATATTTTATATTTAGTTGTGCAGATAAATACATGCAAGTTAACACTCACTATACAATATCAAAACAATACTGTGTATTGCAAGTGAATCAAGTTTAGTCTACTTCAGAGTAGTCGGGTTTGCCTGGTTTAGCCCGGTATTTCGCTGAGCGAAGACAACGCCACGCTTTTTAGAGTCTCATTTAGTTTATCGTTATACCAAAACATTAACAATGAGAGGGAAAAAGTAAAGACCACTGCATGCTGGTAGAGCAAGAGGTGCTTGGGGAGCTAACTATCTGGCTGAGTGTCACACTGCAGGCAGACCACAGCTACCACTGATTGCAGAAAATGTTGCACAAACGAGAAAACAACAGCTAGTCTGCGTCGCAGGTGAGAGAATATTTAGTGTCAGCTATTTTATTCATTCACACAGCAAACATCCCACTTGATAATGTAAGTGGCAGTGCCTGTGTAAGGCCTGCAAAGATAGGAGGGGCGTGTGAGCACAGTTGTGTCATTGGAAATTAAATTGGAGCGATAATGATATTTCATTGTTTCATTGTTATTTCTTATGGCATCACCAGGGCACTTCAGACACGATATTACATTTACAATACCTGCTGTCAATGGAAATTGTTGAAATGCTGTAAAACTATATTCAAAAGGCAAAGCATTGTGTTCTGCCTGTGCTTAATAATTCAGCCTTGTTGATATTTGAACCTTATCAAAACAAAAACACCAGTCACGCCTCGCATTGACACAGCTATGGATGTGGTCCGCACCATTTTGTTTATGTTCCCATTTACAGAGGGCAGGGTAGGAACACCATATTATTTTCAGCACACACAAAGAACAGGCAGCTGGAGGACCGGGAGTATTTGCTATTTGCATAATTAGCACAACGTTTATTTTACAATCACTGGCTTTACCTTTTAATGAAGATCAAATAAGAGAGTGTCTCAGTTAAAGCGTCTTCCTGCCTGTAAGCTTGCCATCTGTCTGTCTTTCCCTTTCTGTCCCTCCATTTGCCATCTGTCTATCTGTTTATCTATCTGTCACTTCTCTGTTTAGTTATCTGTCTGCCATCTTGCTTTGACTGCCAACTATTTCAGTGTGCAGGCCTATTACCCCAGCCATGGCTCTGTGTGTATGGGTGCTTGTCAGCACATCTCTATTCCTGATACTGTCTGTCTATCTGTATTACACCTGCCATCTGTATGCAGTTTGACTGTCTGTGGCTCGCTTTGATGACATCACCACCACAGCAGGCACACCTAATCTGGCCACGATGACAACAGCAGCCAAATGAGCTAGCTAGCAAACGTTGGCAGCTAGCTGAGCTAGTGTTGTCATGTGCAATAATGTAATTTACACTTTTATCCAAAGCGACTTACAATGAGTGCAATCGCAAGTAGCCTATCAGAAGGAGTTATAGGGGTTAGGCATCTTGCGCAAGGATGCTTACCCCCATTCCAACTGTGTCACAGTGCTCTTGACAATACAAGTGAACCATCAAAGCGTCCCAGAAGTGTACGTTCACACCGGCCAGAGGTGGGAGCGTCAAAGGGGCCGGAAGTCATATGTTGTCTATGTGGAGCCAGTGTTGCTCGGCGGCGAGAAGGGGAGAATTCTAGAGAACACATCTGTAACAATGGTTCCCACCAAACATTAGATCCCAGGCGAAAATTACATTTAAATATTGCTGTGGCGGATATCCCATTATTATCATGTGTCCCTGTAAATCTGCAACTATAACAGTGTGTGTATTTTTTTAACAGTATCATACAGAGCCAAGAGCTCACACAGACACACTTACTTAGCTGAAGAAAATAATGAAGCATGTTATTATATGTACAATAGCACACAGCTAGATAGCTTAGATATTTAAATTAAATTAGCAAGACCAGCATTCGAACAAACCTATTTCATATATGTCAGAGTGTCCATAAATCTTCGTACAGAACGTCTTGTGACCTAAATGTGTCGCCACACCCCTAATAATTACTATATTGACATAGCTGACAACATAAGAAGAATAGAACATGTCACTCAAGGCCAATAGGTGTTTCTCCTGATGATGGCATAATTACGTCCACAAGGTTGGAAAAAAAGACCAAATCCAGCATTTGTTTAATTTGCTTATAATGCCTGATGTCACATGACAATAGTGAACATTACTTCTGCTGCAGCTGGCAAAAGTTTTCTTCTGATTAACAACAGTCTACAGAATTCAAATAAAAGGCCTGGGAATGTATCGCTGCAAACCTCTGATTATATTAACTTTACATATTATAAATATGCCATTGGCATTACAAGGCATGCTATTAGATCATGTATCATTTATTATTTTGGAGACCATATATTGTCTGACGAAAGTAGTTGTATTGCAGACGGACGACACACTATATACATCTGGACTAACAATCTGCAGCTGTTATGGTTTCTAATAAAGAATCTGAGGACACCAGCCAAGACTCACACACTAGTTTTTATGTGCAACTGTATATGAACATAAAAAAGGAAAAAGGACAGTGCAGCTGATGTATCGCCCATATACACACAGTCGCACAATTACAAACTAAAGTCAAAATGACTTGCGCATCGAGACACATTCAATCTGTGGTTATAATGGTATTTGGCAATAAGAAGAGGAGACATCATTTAACACACACACACACACACACACAAACGTCTGGCCGGTGCGGCAAGCTCCTTGAGGAGCCAGAGGTCAGTCAGTTTGATAAAGAATCGCTGCATATAAATTGCTTCATAACAACGCATCTCTCTGAGCCACTGGCTGTGTGCGCATGTGTAATTTTCTTTATATGAAACGTCTGTGTGGTCTCAATGGATTTGTCCATCTGTATTTTCGGTTTCTTTTACTGTTTGAGTAAAGTGGGCGGGTGGTATCTGTGGTAAAAAAGGAAAGGGAGCTTCATCATAATAGATGTAATGGCAGGAGGTTTTAAACCTTCTCACACCATCAGACATGAAAGCTGCACAGCAATAGCACACACACTGTTGGTGTGTGAATAAAATAAAATAAACTAAAGGGCACAACCGGTATTTAAAACTAAATTATTTTCAGGACTGGTGCTGAATTAATGTAGCCTCCTTTAAATTATAAAGGAAGGGCATTAGTTATGCAACAGCAACCAGTATTGGCCTTCTCAGTTTTATGTCTTCATCATACAGCAGCATTTGAAATAATTTAAAGACTAAACTAATGGCCCTATGACACCACATTATACCACGATAGCAGTTCCCCATTTTAAAATGGGTAGTTTTAACTGATCTTGCTGACTGGCCCAATATTTGTTCAACCTGTGCTGAAAATTCCTAGAAAGCACTGCTACCCGATTTTATGCCAACTCTAAAAGAAAGCAAAAATGCTGGTAATGTTAAGCCTGCAGTTTAAAAAAAGAAATTCCTTTGGTATTAATCATTGAATAGTAATTTGCAAAAGTATGTATTTGGTGGTTCCTTGGCATTTCAAACATCACACCATATCAACATTTTCCCCTTGAATAATATAATCTGACAACATTTTTGCATCATACTCCAAAAACTTGTGTGAAGAGGCTTGGGAGTGTGAAGTGGCTGGGATGAGGATTAGCACCGCTAAATCTGAGTCCATGGTTCTCAGCAGGAAACCAATCGAATGCCTACTCTGGGTAGGAAATTATTCCTTACCCCCAGTGAAACAGTTTAAGTTCCTCAGGGTCTTGTTTGCGAGTGAGGAAACATTGGCGCGGGAGATTGGCCGAAGAATCACATTAGCCAGAGCAGTATTACAATACCTTTACTGCACCGTTGTGACAAAAATAAAGCTGAGCCGGAAGGCAAAGTTCTTGATCTTCCGGGCAATTTTTGTTCCTACCCTCACCTATGGTCATGAAGGGTGGGTCATGACCGACAGAACGAGATCACGGGTACAAGCGGCCGAAATGGGTTTTCTCAGGAGGGTGGCTGGCGTCTCAGAGATTGGGTGAAAATCTCGGCCATCCGTGAGGAACTCGGAGTAGAGCTGCTGCTCTATTGCATTGAAAGGAGACAGTTGAGATGGTACGGGTATCTGGTAAGGATGCCCCCTGGGCGCCTCCCTTGGGAGGTGTTCCAGGCATGTCCAGCTTGGAGGAGGCCTTGGGGAAGACCGGGACTAGGTGGAGAGATTATATCTCCACATTGGCCTGGGAACGCCTCTGGATCCCCCAGTCAAACCTGGTTAATGTGGCATGGGAAAGAGAAGTTTGGGGTCCCCTGCTGGAGCTGCTGCCCTCACGACCCGACTACGAATAAGTAAGTGACGATTGATGTATGCATGAATGGACAGAATTTTTGTTGTTTTGAATTGATTAATTAGTATTCATTAAGTACACCTATAAAGCAAGCATCTGATGTCTCTGATATCAGAAGTTTAAGGGACTGTGCCTAACCAAAAGCGCCTTTTGCTCAGGCTGTACTGATTTTCTCTACAAATGTACTATACAGTGGAAAAGTTCCATTTGTTTTTAACTTTGCCTAGAGACAGGTTATGTAACCCTATGCCCCAGGTAGCACTGCAAAACACTCCAATTGGTCTTGTGAAATGCTGTTAATGAGTTCAGACAGACAGATTGTGTGTAAAAATGGTAATCATTGTGTGTATTTCAGTGTGAATCTAACAAGTACAGACACCTTCCTGTACAGCACCATGCATTCTGTGCAGCACTAGCTTTGGGGAGCTGAACTAAACAAGTGAAGCGTATATAAAACTGAACCTAAAATTATGTTAAGTGTTCAAATTTACATTTAGACAAACAACTTGTCGTACAGCACAAAAAATGCTGACACGCAGGGTTCTATTAATTTTGTGTGCGCGTGCGTGAGTGTGTGCACGTGTGTGAGTGTGTGCACTTGTGTGCACACACAAAATTAAAAGAACCCTTGGTGACTGCAAGAGATGCGCTGATGAGTCACTCATGATGCTGAGATCACCATTACCATCAGTCCTCTCCCCTGAGGCCCAACCCTGAAGATGCCCACGGGATGCCCTGGCAAGAAAGGAAACTGGCATTTCTTGTGACACACAGAAAGCTGTGCCTCTGTAAACGAGAATGAGCTTCCCTGTATTGCTCTCAGAGGAGCAAGAGCACCTTGCAGCGAAGCATAAAGTTAAAGACACTGCAGTATTGTTCGATGTGGAAGGGTAAAGGCAGCTTAGTGTTGACTTTACCTATACTTCCACATGTAGTATCGTCTCCCTGTCAAGTGGTAAAGGGCCTTCCTCATCGTGTGCTGGGAAGAACCACAAGCAGCCAGCTGTGTCTCCACAGTGAGGCAGTTTTGCGACATGCCAAGAGAATGAATACAACCTTCACAGAAGGATTGTCTCTGTAATATTCCTATTCCTTTCTTGTCCCCTGCCTGCCTTATGACTCAGTATATTACAATGGGATAGTAAATAGGTGACAGATAGCAGCGAGGGACAAACTTTCACTGGAAAACACCCTCTTTTTTTTACCCGTGTTTACAGATGCAAGGTAGGATAAAGGGAAGGAATAAATTAAGGAAATATATCTGAACTATAAGCACTGCCCACACACACGGCAACCACGCAAAGAGGAATCGGGCCAAACAAACAAGGCACAGAAATCCAATAGATTTCCTTTATCACCTTGCTGGCTCTAGCCACAAGAACATTAACACAATATTTATTGATGCTGCCACAGGCACTACTGCTGCATTATGGGCAGAAGGAATGAGAAAGGACAGGAAAGGAAAACGCAAGAGCAGAGGAGGAGGAGAGCATAAGAAACATGGAAAGGCAGAAGAGGCCATGGTCATAATCATCATAAGAGCTTTCGCCTCTGACAAAATAAATAATACGAAAAAACAACAGTTGGTGGCTTAAACTGCAGGACAGTTTTAAAGCCACCTGCAGAGAACACAGAGATAGACTACCATCAGGAGTTCATTAGGAGAAAAAGACTGAACCCTGCCACCTAACAGTTGATCCCCCTACACCTCACCATCCATCTACCTCAGATGCTACTCCTTGCCGTTCTCTCCCATGCAAGCCTCTTCTATCTACCCCTCATCTGATTCATTTCAACCACCGACCTAATTGTCCCTCTGTCTTCAGAACCAGTCTCCAGGATTCTCCTCAGGCGCCATAGGAAACCTAAAGATTTGGAGCCCTCTACTACATCCCTTACTGGGAAACACTACTGTAATCACTAGAGAGGAGAGGTCTACAGCTCCTCCTGTTTTTAGTCTGGGAGGGAAGCAAAACAGCATATGTCCTCCAGATCAATGTGAGATTATGGTATTATTGGTGATTACCACTGCCAGTAAATTAGCCCAACACAAAACCCACCTACTGTATGGAGTTCAGAAAATGTCAAATACATTACAATCAGCTTCCTCATAACAGCCAGATATATTTAGCACAAGTACTACTGTAGTCACTTAAAGGATGTTCATCCAGTCAGAAACTGAATGTTCTTTCCCCCAGCTTCCCTTATTGAAAGCCACACTGTGGAGAGACATTAGAAACATGCCTGAACTGTAAATCATTGTATACTATAGTGGGACTGTTGTGGCTAAGGACTCATTCAACTGGAAATAATAAAGTAGGAATATTATCTTATGAAAATGGTCTGGGTAAAAATCCATCATCACCTTCTTAAAGCAACATACACCATGGCTAAGAAAGAAAGAAACAAGTCAATAAGTATGTTGTAGCCCTACAAAATTCAATCAAATCATGCTGGAGGAGAGAGTTTGGCTCTCCTTTCATTATTTGTAATAAGTCCTGCATGCAAATGATTAATTAACACCAATACAACATATGGGGAGGAAAGGGTTGTGTTAGGGCCGTCACTTAAAAGTTTCAGAAGCACTGTATTAATATTCTATGAATACCCGTTTCTAGAGTGTTGAATCAGACTACAATTATCTCAGAATATATTTTAAATGTATTTCGTTTACTTTTCTATACAGGTAGTGCGTGTGTGCGCGCATATGTGCTTTGCAATTATCCCTTACTAAGAAAAGGGTGAGTCATGGTTGTGAAAAAAAGAAAAGGGAATGGAGTTTTTTTTTTTCTCTCTCTACATGGGACTTGCGTCATTTGCTTTCTGCTGAACAGCAAGACAGCGCACACGCACACACACACACACAGCCTGCCAAGCCCAGCTAATGAGCTTAGGTTCTCAGGCCACAATAGGGTCATCTTCTGAGAGCAAACACTAATGTGCAGATATGTCTTCGTGCACACATTGTAACAATAACAACGGCAATTTTCACTGAAAATCTAATGCAATGTAAAAGTGCAAACACTGTATTTGTTGTTTTAATATTATACATTTTAGACCTTGTTGTATGAGGAAATGACACATTTCCAACAGGAGTAGAGAAATACTGGTGTGCACACGCACACACCACTGACATCTTGGGATACATGTGCACAGTGCGCGCGCACACACACACACACACACACACACTCTCACACTCAACCCTCCTCCCAACAGGATCCACAGCTACAGCGGTAATACCCTTGTGACTGTCTCACTGCTTAGTTAGTTCGTAAGCAGAGCAGAACAGAGGCTGGTGCCATGACAGTTATCCAACACGCCTCAAGGCATGCACGCACACACACACACACACAAATCCCTCTGCTCAGCTGGAGTCTTTCCATCTCATTCGGCACATATTCTTGGAACACGAACACGCATGCACACCCTATAGCATTTATAAGGAAAGGCTTCATGCATCTGTGCAGGTGTGCCAATGCATGTTGTGTGCTCAGGTGAGAAGGCATACTGTGTGTGTGTGTTGCTGAGGGATCCGGAGTACAGATGGAGTGTGAAGTGCAGCCATGAGCAGCAGTCCATTCATGAGTAAACCCCTCCCCTCCTGTATAGAATCACTAATGCCATACTACGCGTCACGTGGGATCCTTACCCCCTTTCTCACAGCCAATCGGAGGCCAGCGCCTGACGCCGATACGTGCGTAAGCAGGACCGAAGTCTACCCGCTGCCCATCGCTCGCACACGTGCGCTCATCCCGGCGCCAGGCTGTGTGCTAGAGTTTCACATGCCTGTAGATGCCACATGCCCACGGCGCATGGGAAGGCACCAGCACACACAGATGCGTGCGTGCGTACGTACACACACACACACACACATGCACGCACACACTAATTTGTCAGTGCTATGTGTCTATGTAGTGAAAGATCACATTCTCATGGGAGCAGCCACATACACATGACAGACAAATGGATGGATGGAGAGAGAGAGCGAATGAACGAACAGATGCAGGGGGGAAAAAGGAATGCAAGGTTAAATGACAGAGATGGGGGAATAAGCCGTCTATGGGAAGAACTGGGGTTAACAAACAAGAGGAAAGGACAGATTTGGGGGGCGAGGGTTGTAGGGAGGGATGAATGGACATGCCAAAAGAAACCTGTTCAATCGCTGGTGAGGATTTTAGATAGATTTAGAATATGCAAGTGGGGAAAAAAACAACAGAGAGACAGAGAGAGAGAGAGAGAGAGAGAGAGAGAGAGATGCTATGCCCCCACACAACATGACTCATCTCCGGTTTCATACCCAGCGGGAGGAGATGTGTGTCTGACAGAAAGAGAGATTTGGTTTGTGACACATGCATGTATGTGTGTGTGTTTCAGAGATTCTGCATGAGTGTGCACATGTGTGTAGATGTGTGTGCATACATGTATGGGGGGGTGGGGGGGTGGGGGGTGCCATCACAACCGGGAACATTTAACAAGTCTCTAGACATTTCAGGTTTAATTGATTTAAAGCGAGTGCCGCTTGAGCCACATATGCCGCTATCAAGAAATCTTGTTAAACTGCTAATGATAAGGACTAATAGTCTGAAATAACATCCAGTTCCTTGAGGCAATTAGGAAAGATAGGTGGCCCACAGCATATGGATGCAGATGGCACATTTGCACATCCATATGCAGTATCCTATTGCAGTGCACATCCCAGTTAAACCATAATCAATGCTTAGCGTTGATGCCACACTTAGGCTACATCTGCAGATAGGGTGCTTGGTTAAGATGCCCCGGCCATGCGCAGCGCAGTATAGTCCCGCCCAGCTGCACACTCGCTACTGAGGGGACTTTTGAGGTAAACAAGGGCCACTCCCCCCTCCAAAAAGCCAGAGAAACAAACGGGGATAGATGGAGCAAAACCGACGAGAGGGAGGGTGAAGTTGCTCTAATTTACTTTATGTTCGTGCGTGCCTAGTCTACTAAAAGCAAAGCTCCACGACCCCTTCCCGTTACCCAGTAGTAAAATCAAGGAGACGTGTGCGCCACATAACCCTGCAAACAGTCACCGACGCTAATGAAGAGAAACCGCGTTGCACGGTCAAAAAAAAAAAAAGCATTTCTACAAAATAACACATAATCAAACTTGTTATGATTCAACTTCACATCTGACATGTCCGCTTGTATTCGAGCGGGTGCGTATACCCCTTTTTTTTAACAGCGTACGCTGGCTGAGTCGCTTGCAGCCATCGTTAACATTGTTACAAACAACCTGCAGTGCTGTAATGTTGCTAAAGGGTATATTTTTTGTATTTATATTATACTCAACATGATGACGCGCTGTTAAGTAGTGCCCACGACTGCTACAATGTCACATCTTTCAGGAGGACGCTTTCCCGGTGGTTTATTCCCGGGGGGTTTATAGTTTCAAACCAATGTCAGTACCCATACGTTTGTCACTAACACCAGTCAGGTGTAACTTAAACGGTGTTCTTTGCCGGCGTGTCCGCGTTTTTGCTCCCTAACACACATGCACCAGGCTAACGACAGACAGCGCCGCTGGCCGGTGTAGTGACTATATTCTCCCCCCCACCACCACAATAATTTATATAACAATTATTCGTATTTTCATTGAGAAAAAAACTATTTAACTTATTACGGTTCTGGCAACTGCATTTGTCCAATCGAAAGAACAACATAGGCAAAGGAATTAAGTATAGGCCTGTATTGAATGTCGTTTGCAGCAGCACACACTCGCTGTTAGAATGCATAAAGTTTAGAGAACAAAATCTGTGCAAATTAAACACTTAAGCACATTATTCTAATACGCAAATGCTGCAATACTACTGTTGTCACAGCTAGAGCGTTCAGAACATTCCAAATTGCAGCAAAATCAACAATCCCGGCATGGGGGATAATTCCGGCACGACTCCGGGAAACACACTCCGCCTGACTGACAACCCGCTTCAAAAGTGCGTGCAAGCTATACTCCCCTGCTAGCTAGCACGGCGGCTAGCAGTAACGGTAGTTGTCTACAAGAAACCAAAACCTGTCCCACCTTTATATCTTGGTTGCAGTCTGCTTCTGGTGGCTCTGCGCTGTTAGGAGATCATTTGAAGCAGACCACATGTAGTTACAGCGGCTTTAGCAAGAGTCCAAATCCACAGGGGCTTTCTGCTAGCACTGCTAAGCGGGTGAACCTCCCCAACTGTATCCACGTTGGTGACAGGACCGTCCCTTCCCTCCCCGTGTGTGGTGACAGCGCGTCGGCTCTGCAAATATGTAGCCTACCAGTCCAGTCCGTGTTAAAAGAAAGAAAGAAGTAGCGATAGCCAGAATATTCTCTGGCCACAGCCTGCAAATCAGCAGCAGTGAGTGTTACTGTGCAGCAAGCTGCGAGGTTGATTTCCCGAAACCATGTCGCATTTCCATAACAGTGCAAATGCGATGTAAATCCGCCAGGTATAGATCCCTGATTAGTGTCTTCTTCCCGGTGCCAGTGCAGAAAAAAGGGGGAATGCTTTATTTTCACAACATGAGACTTCGAGCTTGTTTCGCGACGTTCCTCCTTAAATCACAATATAGCCCCCTCTTCACTTGCTGGCTTTGGCTTGCTCCACCTGTCGTGTAGAAAGTGTTCCCCCGCCGAAATTATTCCTTTGCCTAAAGTAGCCTGATTATTTTTCGATGCCAGGCGCAGTTTTCAGAAGTATGCTTTTGTAAACGGCACCGTAGCCTACTTGATGCGTGCAGACAAGCAAAAGTAATATGGTGGTTTAGATTTATATTACGATACGATATAGCCTAACGCTGTCCTAAGTGGTCATAAGCAGCTGGCTGACGCTGTTACTTGTAGTCACAATTACAGACAAAAAGCACAGGGAACAATCATGTCACAACAACTCTTTTCACCGATAGGCTACACTTACTGCTCTGCAGAAATGCACAGGCGGGTCATGCAACCTCGCACAGAATCAGCACACATCTATAGCTTGAAAACTATTTTGGCGCCATATTTAATGGCGTACTTTCATTTCAGCGGTACTAGGCTACTGTTAGCGAAAAAGGTATTTTGAAGTCATGAAATGACTCCACAAGGGGAGGATTTTGACATAATGTCCTTTACTGTAGGCCGACTAGCTGTCACTTTAGACTTTAATTTCTGAATACATAAGTGAATACAGACATTTAGCAAATTAATAAATGCCGAACAAAAGTCTATATTATTATCATTTTCGAAACAAATAAATCGCACACGCACACACACAGTCATTGGCATAACCTGCTCACAAAACCAGTAGCCTACAAAGATGCTTACTTCAGCTATATGAGTGTCAGGCAGTAATGGTGAGTGAGCATGTGAGAGAAAGTGTGTGTGTGTAAGTAAATAGTGAGAGATGGTCTTTAGCAGACAGTGAAATGAAGTGTTGAAGGACAGAGGAGGGATTTATCTGGCAAACATTCAAATGCACACAGTAGCATCCCATGGTGCACGCTGTCTCCCATAAAGTAGGTAGGGTTCGATTACCGGTGTGTGAGCATCTTCAAGCTTGTTGTAAAGTGAAATAACACTAGCTGATGAACCTGTCATTTATAAACCCTGATCCAGACAGACCTGGATTTAGTAATCCTTAGTGCCAGTTTTACATGCTGGAACCACCATAGGTGGGGTTTACAACTATAGATGTAAGGACTCTGGCTAAATGTCAGATGTGGCTCAGCAGTGACATCGGTGATGTATATTATCTCACAATCACTGATTTGACCTAGAAAAACCTCAGTTCAATTTTTCCGGCTACGGTCGGGTATCTGGGGGGGTAGGGCCGAGTCCGGGAGTCCAGGGTTTCGCTTTTTCCGGCTTTGAGGGACTGAAGCTTAA
>JAODOY010000523.1:0-13651 GCA_025399855.1 Forbesichthys papilliferus | reverse complement strand
TTTGCCCCCCCCCCCCCCCCCCCCCCCCTCCCACACTTAGAAAATGTTCTGCTAATTCCTTTTGTTTTTGCTCAAGTGAGGATTACCTCTGCTTGAGGCGGCCCTCCAATCCTTGGAAGCAAGACAACCACTACTTTCAGTAATGTGAATTGTGATGTCATTCAGCACGGGCCAATCGACCCCGTAACCTCTGACCCTTCTAAACTTTGGGGTCAGAGTGCCGTATTCAAGGTGTTGCCATCTGTGTGCCTTGCTGTGTCTGACTGTCCCTCCTCTCTGCTCCCTCCATCACCCTACTCTGTATTCAGGGGCAGCGGGGTGGTCAAATGACTTGCCTGCCCTCGTCAGTTGAATTATAGCTTGTTATAGCTCACTATTTGACCATGATTTAATTTCAACGTCACTGTTTGTATTTATGCGGTAAAAGATAACATGTTGATAGAAATAATAAAACATTTTATCATATAAACCGAGCCTGAAATAAAATGAATAAAAACTTGTGCAGACATGTTGGATTGGATTCAGACGGCACTACAACGCAATCAGGCAAGAGAGCAGGAGACATCTACTGGACATTGCACACATTGCAGCTAAGCTTGTCAGTAAATAATCAATACATTACAGTTGGGTCCAGCACCATGTGGTCTTTTAAACAGGTCAGGGTAAGGTTAACGCGCCTACGGGAAAAAGTTCATCCACCCCTTCTTATCTTGTTGCTGTACTCAGGAACACTGAATGGTGTTTGTTTGAAATATTGACAAGCCACATGCTGAAGTTCAATACACAAAATATCATCTACACTATAAAGCAAAACCTATTGTATCGAGTCAATCTCGCTTAGTATCACGGTGTTGACTCTTATCATTGCTGCACTGTAAATGTTCTGACCGATTACTTTTCACAGTGTGCTCGTAGACGGTGCCGTCGTCCATTTGGAACGCTATGTTCACCGTAGGTGGAGGCCACTTGCTCCCTCTGCACGTGATAAACATGGAGTCGCCCGTGTGTTGCACGACACAGCTGCCCCGCTCCGGCAGCAGTTGTTCAGTCACGCGACACACTAGCTGCTCCTTGTGGACGGAGGTCAGTATTTGTCCTGACAAAGGTCCGGGGCCCTTGCAGAACACCTTGTCCAGCATACTTACATACACGCTTTGTTTTAGCACCAGGTCATGGAGGTACCACATGTGGCAGTCACATTGCCACGGGTTGCCATGCAGTGTTACTACGGGTGGGAAGATGAAGGGCTCAAGCAAACCAGGGGGAAGAGTCTGCAGTTGGTTGTCGGACAGGAACAGCTGCTGGAGCAACAGTTGGGACTTGAAAAGCTCGGCGTCCACCTCCGTGAGGTTGTTGTTGCGCAAATCCACCACCTCTAAGAAACCCAGGTCGATGAAGATCTTCCCTGGCAGCAAGGTGAGCCGGTTATCAGAGAGGTCCAGAGACAGCAGGCCTGTGAGATTCTGGAAAAGAGCCACAGGAAGCTTAGAGAGCTGGTTGGCCGACAGTGAGAGGTGGGTGAGAGAGTTCAGGCCTCTGAATGCGTGAGAGAGTAGCTCCTTCAGCCTGTTGTCTTTGAGGATAAGCTTTTTCAATCTCGAGGAAACCCCTCCAAACAATCCCATGCTGAGGTTGGAGAGCAAATTTCCCTGTAGGTTCAGCACCTCCAGTTTCGTCAGTACGGCAAATATGTTGCGAGGGAGGTCAGATATCTTGTTGCTCTCAAGGTTGAGCTCTGTCAATTGAGAGACGTTGTGGAAAGTGTCCGAAGAAAGATTGCTAATGAGGTTGTAGCTAAGTTTGAGCATCTCAAGCTTATCCAGGCCAATGAAACTTTCCCTTTCTAAATGTTCAAGCTTATTTTGGGACAAGTCCAGGACTGTGAGGTTGTGGAGATTTTTAAAAAGCTGTGAGGGCAGGTGTGATATGACATTACCCTTCATCTGCAGGGTTTCCAGCTTCACGAGAGGGTCAAACATGCCTGGAAGAACTGTTTTAATGTGGTTAAAGTTGAGCAGCAGTTTGGTGAGGTTGCCCTGGTTTGAAAAGGTTCCCATGAACAACCACTGTAAAGCGGGGTTACCGCTGATCTCTAGCTCCTCAACCTCAGTCAGGTTGTCAAAGGCCTTGGCGTGTACATCCCGCAGTGCATTGTTTATCAAGATGAGCTTGGTGAGTTGCGGGCTCTCTTGGTAGATGTTGGAGAACAAGTACGGCAACGACGTCGTCATGACAATTAACTCTGTGATCTGCGTGGAGGGGATCTTGGGCAGCGACGTCATGCGTAGATCAGAGCAGAGTACCTGGATGCCAGTGAAGCACTGGCATCTTTCTGGGCAAGGTGCTTGTGATTCTGCGTCGTCTTGGCAACAGAGAAGAAATAGCATATAGGCTGTGAGTCTAGTTCCTCTGCCCATTCTTACTGTGAAGACATTAGCATTGAATATAACACTAGCATTAGTGCAATACGTTCTTTATGGCACATATTTTGCCTTGCTGATCATATTTAAAGAAAAAACTTTTATTTGCTTTTTTAATAAAACTATCTAACTAACTAACTACTTTTTTGAGTCAAAATGGTGTCAACTATGACACTAAATAGCAGCCATGTAAACACTAATACATTTAGTACAGTATGTTCACATTTGTATTTTTGTAAAACATTTTCGTCACACATTTCCAATTAACAAATAACATTAAAATATAGCAGAAGAGAGCATACCTCTTTGTTCCACTGAAATCATTCCACAGTGGTTGATCTTAAAGCCAGAGTGCAAATGACAACAAGCTTGAAATTAGGCAACAGAAACCCTTTGCTCATTGGCCGGTTCCTGACATATTATCGTCAGGTAACAAATCAGTTCTTTCCTAAATGTAATCTATGTGCTGCGACTCAGCAAATCATTCTGCAGCAACACACAATATGTACTGTTTGGCGTACATATGTTTTTATACAACTTTAAAATACTTTTATGCTCAGGACTCTTATAAGATATAGCAGCCCAGAAGTCACATGAACAACTGCGCTACTGAACTGGTCTAAATTAGGCACTTTTTTTTCTAGCATTTCATTTCTATTCTATTTTACCACAGCATTGGCCATCCACTTTACACCATATCTTAAAGCATTCATAGTAAAATACGATCACAATATCACAGTGAAATATTAATTTTCATTATACATTATGAGCATTTTATGGAAATAATTTCCTCTCCCCAAATGTGGCAATTCTCAAGATTTGTAATAAAAAAATGAAATGAAATAATACAAATAAATCTGGAATTGTTGAATATGTAAGACATTTAAATGTTTCATTTGTTTATATTTATAGGATGATGAGATTAAATATACCTTGAGTTCGCAAATGTAAATCTGACTGATCTGATCACCTGAAGGGTGAAAATATACATTTATTGTTTATGTTACATGTTACATGCACGGTTCTCATTGCATGCTCACGTCATTCTATTTGAGCACTGGTTCCTCCATAGAACATTCACGTATGCACGTACGCTGCAGACAGGGATAACTGGGTAACTAATGACCCGTTGTGGATACACACGAGGCCAAGATTATGGATTGACGTTTGGGTAAAGCAATTGTCATGAACAAATGTTCCACTAGGTGGCAGACAAGCCCTCTCTAACCGCAAATAGAGGAGGTGGAATTCCAGGGTTGCCATCCAGGTGTGGGCTAAATCCTAGAAGATGCACATTTAGGCAACATCTCCAAGGGTCACTCCTGATTTACCGGCCTCTAGAACCACACCCTGGAATATTCTGAAATAACTAGATCAACTGGAACATTTTTTTTCTTTTTCTTTTATTTGTCTGCATTACCTTACCTGTGAAAAATGGCAAACACAGGTATTCAGATCCTTGGCTTTAGTCTGGGGTTTCTAGGTTTCATTGGGTTGATAGTGTCCACCATCATGGCAGAGTGGAAAGCTAATTCCTACGCAGGAGACAACATTATCACGGCACAGTCCATGTACGAGGGGCTATGGAAGTCCTGTGTGGCACAGAGCACAGGTCAAGTTCAGTGCAAAGTGTACGATTCCCTCCTCCAACTGCCAGGTAATATTGATTTTTTTTACATTTTTAATAGATTTAATTATCTAAAAAATAGTCAATTCTAAACAGGTGGTTTATTTTCTTAGCTCAGAGGGTCATAAATACAAATAATCAGAGATAAGCTTAAAAGCATATGTTCTTAAAAGATGTTCTTAAAAAATAAAAACAATTTGCGTTTAGGGAGTTTCTACATGTGTCCTATAAATAAACCCACGGCCAAAACTAGACATCATTTTCCTTCCCTTGTCTAAAATGTACAGTATACTGTAATAACAATAATCTAGTTGTCCAGGTAGCTAACATGGTTCTTAGGTTAGTTTACGTTTTCAAACATGAAGAATGTATTCTGTCCCTGAGTCACAAAGGACCATATGCATGTAGGGACAAGTCAGGTAAATGGCATTCCTTTCCTACATCTAATCTAGTGTCCTCTACTGCTGATCTTCATCATACTCAGTGTTGGGCAGTAAGTAGTTACGTTACTATAATATATTTACTTTTTCCATTAACTACTAGTATAACTAATAACTATTTACAAAATGGTAATAATATTACAATTACTAATCCAAGTAATGCTGCATTACTGCATTACAAGAACGATATTTTTGGTCCTAGCTAATTTAGGGTAGGCTAATTCAACCAAACTGTCCAATCATCTGGTTTGAGAGGCTGCAATTTTTTCAGCTTGGCAGATTGTTGACTCCTAAGGTTCATTATTGTTCCAATAAAGAGGATTCAATTCTAAAATGAGCTGGCTACACAGGTTGACATTTTTTCAAAAGGGGCGAGACAGGGGAGTGATTGTGAAAGTAATGTAATGAGTAACATAACTACCGGTAATTACTTTTATTACCCAGTAATAGGTAAAGTAATATTATTACTTTTGAAGGAATAGTAAGTAAAAATGTGTTACTTATTGCAATTCCTGAGTAACTTGCCCAACACTAGCCATTCTGTGTCAATTTGTAATCCAAATAAAGAAATAAAATATATATTAATCAATTACAGTCTATTGTACTCAGAATGTTTTGTTTGATGATTGTTTGATTACTATGATTGCAATACATTTTCTGTACTTTTTATCACTCAGACCATAAATGACCAGATTTGTTCAGTGTTATGTAGCATGATACATGCCAACCTCCTATAAAGAACGTGGCTAATGGTGAACCCTCTCCCATGCATGTAGGCATCGTGCAGGGCACACGGGGCTTCATGCTCGCCTCTATCGTGATGTGCTTCATCTCCGTCATGGCGGCCGCCGTGGGCATGAAGTGCACCACCTGTCTGTCTGATGCACCAGAGCAGAAAAGCAAAGTGGCTCTGACTGGAGGGATCCTGTTCCTCATCTCAGGTCAGGACCCACTGTAATGACTTACTAATGACTTACTAATGACTTACTAATGATTTACTAATGATTTACTAATGACTTGCTAATTACTTGCTAATGACTTACTACTTACTTACCCCTAGTAAGCTATTGCACGCTAATTGTAAGCAACCACACATTTAGTCAATTTCACCAAATATTTCCTTGCTAGCTTACCGTTCTCTGTGCGTGTTGAAAAAATAATTTGATACTTGTACAGAGCCCTGGCTCCGTAACTATTAACATAAACAAAGTGGAGAACACCGCTCACATCAACAAAGCCGTAGTACTGCGCTTTTCTTCACAGTGTATTTTGGTGTGAGGATGCGGCGGAATATTGTTTTGATTTGAGCTCAAATTTAGCAAGCGTTCTCGAAAATGTAAATGACTGACCCTGCCTTTAATACAGTATATATATACTGTAATGCATGTCCTAATGTTGTAGTGTGGCTCCATGCTGGGATGCTGAAACCTGTGGAATGTGATGGAAAATAGAAAACAATAATATCAATAATACTGTAATAACACTTGAAACTTCCTCCCAGGTCTGTGTGGGCTGGTGGGCACTTGTTGGTATGGCAACAGGATTGCACAGGACTTCTACAACCCGTTCACTCCTACAAATTCAAGGTGAGGTCATGGAATTATCATGCTGTTCTGGGTCACGCACGTAGGCCTACTGATTACGCCAAGAACAGGGGAATCTTTATTATCACTGATTTGTGTGCGTGTCTGTGCACGTACATGTGCATGTGTGTGTGTGTGTGAGTGTGTATGTGTGTATGCGTGTGTGTGTGTGTGTGTGTGTGTGCGTGTCTTATGTGTCTGAAGCCTGTTTTTTGGCAACTTAACACTATAGCTTCCAACTGTGCTAGGAGTGCTAGCTATGTAGCTAACACCGAGCTGTGCGGTTTTGTTGCCTGGCTGCTAGGTTACTGAGACCGAATGACCACAAGGTCCTTTTGACAGTTAAAACCTGACTGCTTCACCAAAACCTTAATGGAAGCGTTAACACCATTTCCCTTGTGTTTGATTATTAGATATGAGTTTGGAGCGGCCCTGTATGTCGGTTGGGGCGCTTCTCTCCTGGCCATGATTGGAGGAGCCTTTCTCTGTTGCGTGTGCTCCAGTAAAGGCTCAATGACGACTCCTCCCCGCTACCCACCATCTAACCCTGCAAGCCAGCCGAGCAAGGATTATGTATAGGAGCAGAAACCGTTTATAGAATAAGTCAGGTCCTATCCGTCATATCCAGGAGCTACATTTCTCCTTGATAACAGATAGCATGCTAGTTTGTATTTACATGAGATACTGTTGTTGTTGTTGTTGTTGTTGTTGTTTTTTTGTTAATTTTTTTTGCTGTTTTGTTGACTGTGACATTTTTGTGAAGCTTGAATTACTAAAAATAATACATTTTCTACTAGGCATTATATCTGAATTAGATAGCCTACACTATTTGGACATGCCAAGATATTACATGTTTTATTTTAATAATATGTCAACAATCATAATAAATCATGTTTTATGTTTGGAATAATTTTAAAATGTTATAATTTAAATAAGCCTTCATTTGTCACACATGATAGGCCAACATCCACAACACAAACACATCTGTTTCGCCTGTAGTAAGTAACAGCAACAGTAAGAATATGATTGTAAATGTGTGGACTGACACATTTACATCCCAATTGTAGGATATAAAGCATAAAGAACTGCTGTGACTTGAACAAGACACAACAACAAGCCTTAACAAATATGGAAGACAAAAAATGTGTTGCCCCAAGGAGGGAAAATAGCAGCCGCACTGAGTAAGGTGGGTGGGTGGGGTGCCCGGGAGTGTCTCATAACAGGTATACCGCAGCCCCTGCCTGCACTGACATGCCCGGCACAACATACGCATAGCACTACAGTACCAGCAGATACGTCCCTGGTCGTTGCTCCGTGTTCGGTTCAACACCTGTGCCGACCGACCATAACCTGACGTGCCAGAGGAATTATTATCATTATTATTATTATTATTATATCACAAGTTATCACGAAATTAAACTGAAGCTTGCGAGATCAGGATGGTCTCGCTAGGCTAGACCGACCACCAGTCATCCATATATGTAACAATGATGCCCATCTTTAATAACACAATGTCACACACACACACACACACACACACACACACACACACACACACACACACACACACACACACACACACACACACACACGCAGAAGCGCATTTGAATACATTCACCACCTGTAGGCTTCTCGATGTATGGTCGAATATGGTTTGTAGAAAGAGCACCACCTTCTGGCGAAATCGAAATGAGCACGACTAGATTACAGTAGGCGTATACTAAACATCATGAAGTAATCGTGCCAATTGTAATAGCATGTGTTAGACAACACAAGCTAAAAAACGTAAAAAATACATGGAGATATGACGCAGACATAGGCTATATAAGGCTCATAGACAGTGGCAGTGGCGCATACGCACTATGGTGGCCTGTATACCTACATGATTGTAGGCTAAATAACGCCATACGGCAGACAGAGAGAGCATTGTGGCATAAATGGCTGTTTATTGATTAACTCTGCCTCAAGACACATCTTCCAAGCTACAGAAAATAGTGCGGCCACCTCATAAGAACCAAGCTATATTTGGCCACAAGAGGGCAGTAGTCAGTTCTGTTGGTTATAACCATCCATCCATCCATCCATCCATTCATCCACCCATCTTTATCCGCTTATCCTGAGTCTGGTCGCGGGGGCAGCAGCTCCAGAAGGGGACCCCAAACTTCTCTTTCCCGAGCCACATTAACCAGCTCTGACTGGGGGATCCCGAGGCGTTCCCAGGCCAGTGTGGAGATATAATCTCTCCACCTAGTCCTGGGTCTTCCCCGAGGCCTCTTCCCAGCTTGACATCCTCACCAGATGCCCGTACCACCTCAACTGGCTCATTTCAAAGCAAAGGAGCAGTGGCTCTACTCCAGCTCTAAGGTTATAACCATATAACTATATAATAACGGTTATAACCCAATCTACATTAAAACATACGACATGCTATCATTTTATTTATTACATTTCAATAGTAATTGATATTACTGTTACAATTAAACTGGTATGTGATTTTATAAACATTATCCATATTTCCATTTATCATATTGGTTTCATCCACCCCCCCCCCCGAACCCTGTTATTTACTTTGAACGAAGGTCCCTGAAACCTGCACGATCAATACATGAATATAGTCTATTAAACTATATGTTCAGTTCAAATAAAACTAATAATATAATATAATAAAATAAAAACATATACACTATATAATTTATGTAGACTTATTTGTTCCACAGCTCTCAGAAAAAAAAAAAAAGAAAAAAAAATGTTTTGTCTAAATCTTTCAACAAAAAAATATGTTTTCCTGCTCCAACACACCTGACTCTAATCAATGAGTTGTTATGAGTTCTTTATTTGAATCAGGTTTGTTGGAGCAGGGAGACATCTAAAACATGCAGGGCAGCGGCCCTCTAGGACCAGGATTGGGGTAACCTGCTGTAGAAGAAGATCCCAGATCAGATTTACTGGATCTTTTAATCATGTTCCAAAAATCACATGATGAAAGAGGCATTCAGATTTCTTTGAATGATGACGGTCCTCGATAAAACCCTGAATTGTGCAACTCATCACTGCATACAATGTGTATATTCAGAATGTGTCAGCACATTTCCCGATCAAGAAATTAATTCCCTTCTTTTAAACACACTGGTTGAAGTTCAATGCTTTCTGCCATTTCTCTTCATGTCAATATTAAACACAGCACGTCACAGTGTGTGCAAGTAAAGCAAACAGCAGAGAACGGAATGCACTTCTGCATTCGATTTTTGGAAGGGGTGGGTTTTCACCCCTTATGCAGACCAGATCGACCCAGCGCTCCATGCAAGTCAGGGAGGTACATGGATTTCACCATATTGCCCATTATTTATCTCGGGGGGAACGTTAATGGGACTTTTGAGTATATCACATTCATTCCCAAGTACGATCAATCTGAAGTATTTCTGCAGCAAACTGTTTTGGGGTAAAGTGACTTTGTTTCAGGACATGCATGGTAGATTAATCTGTCTGGGCGCTGCCACGTCAGCCTCCACTGCAGAGTGCCAATAGTGACCAGACGCGTTATATTTCTGCTTCCATTGAACATCTTTGTTATTCAAATATCTTCAGCGACACGGCCTATGGCACTTTATGAATGAAATGTACAAGAACAGGAAGGGACACGAAACATGCGTCCTTAGATCACCTCTGCGCCTGGGCTGAGACACGAGCGGAGTGTCTAAAGACACAAGAGGGAGAGAGATGGAAAACCAGCTAGGCCTTGACATGCTCCACGGAATTCCTTCTAGCCACCACAGTCCATTCCAACAGCAGGTCCAGGATGATCACCCAAAAGCATGTGCCGTTACGGCATACAGGTTCCCCTCCAACGTCAGAATAGAAGTGATGTGGACACTTCCGTCTTCAGAATGAGCAGTACAGCGGTTTCCCGTCGGTTTAGTCTCTAGTTATGCATTTCTGAACTCCGAGATTCATTTGATATCACACAGACTTCTTAATAACAACCAAACTGCAGCCTGAAATAATGTATGCTCTATATATACAAAACATAATGCAAGTTGCCTAGAGCAGGGTCGCTGTATAAACACTATCACCTGACTGGCTCTGATTAGTTAGACTGGGCAGGATCTGCTGATCTGGTCAAGCATAAAGGGTAAACTGTAAATTAGGGATAGCCTTCCTGATTGGCTGAATGCATGGAATTCTGGCAACAGGTATAGTTACCCTCCATATGTTTACATACAAGTGTATATATACATAATAAAGAGTTTGTGGCTCCTGCTGGAAAGGATGCAGTTTAACACAGTTGCGTCTTGTTCCTGGTACCCCCACCACCAACATACGGCAAATGGACTGCATTTAAAGTGTAACGGTGCGGCAGCCCAGCGCTGAGCCTGACCGCTCACTACTACAATGTTGAAAAATACTTCAAGGAGCTGAGTGAGGGGAGGGGAGGGGAGGGGTTGAGAGGAGGACCCCCATTAACATGAATTTTATGACATAAGAGTGTACTAAGTCATCGTACGGATGAAAACCAGCCTGGTCCTGGGTTGATTTTTACGGATATGACGTGGTTCTTTTTTCTGACCATAAAATGCAGATTTTTATAAAAACGGGAATTTTGTCACATTTATTTTGTCATATGTGTCAGACACACCAACATTGATGTGCCGCATCACATATAAACCCAGTTACTTAGTGTGCAGCTCAAAAAACACATTTTAGGGTGCAGTTAATTTAGCACTTGTATACGTGTTGCTGTGTGGCGAGCCCGACCACACAGATGCATCGCTTCCCCACCAGAGGGTGCTGTATCATACACATTTTTATTTTACAACGCAGCCTCACAAACGTGTTTACTTGAAATGTCTATTTGTCATACCATTATGAAACCGTCCTATTTTTAACACGCTGGGGCTTTGGCGACATGTTACCGCCTACATGTATTTTAGTGCCCTCTAATGTGGGTTAGGCCTACTATTTAGCCTAATCGTCTATAACGTTTCCCGTTAATCAAATACACCATATCCACGTGACACACACATGGTTTTGATCATGAAAATAATTGTGGTTCGTACAAACGAAAAAAGAACAACAACTAAAATAAAAACAGTCCACTAACTTCACTGTGCCCACATAAATGTATCCAGTCAACCAAGGTGACAGATGAAATGAACCTGTGATTATTCCAGCTTGAGTGAACCCCGCTGTCAAAACAGACGAGGAAATACCACTTGAAGGGCACATGTGTTACGAATTGTTTAAAACGAGTTATTCATTAACTGTCTGAGAAGTTCTATGAATTATTCAAAAGTGATAAATGTAGCGATTCCTTGTGCAAATTTCACCACAACCCTTCGATTATCACCTAGCCTACCTGGCGTTTAGATGCAGTCATCTGAGGTTCAATAATTTCTGGGCATCTGCTGGGCATCTGCAAAGGGTGGAATGTTGCGCAGTGTTTTTCCTTAAATAATACTGCAGGCTGTAGTGCCACGATTAGCGGTACGGGTATCTCTCAGTCTATCACATTGGGTTTTCCTGAGATAGTGGAAACATGGGCTGCTGCGTAAATGTTAACAAGATTATGTGATTTAGATCAAGGTGTTCGTTTTTGTTTACTGCTGATTTGAGACTCCAGTTATTCTGAACATCTGTACAATTTAGATGCCAATTCAATATCTCTTTTTTTTCTGGGACTACAGTTTATATCTACAGTTTCCTTCAATTGAGCAGCATGAGGAGGAGGTGCGAGGCTGTTGTGACTGTGTATAGGTCTTCCACACGCTCCTGTTGGTTAAATAAATACATTGTTAATATTGCCAATATGTCTTGTTTCTTCAGACTACAATCATCTAATCCACCAAACAACACCAAACAAGAGCCAACCGCAAATAATAGAAAGCTGTTTGGCATGGTCAGCACAGATTGGCAAATCGGTCATGTGCACAACACACACAAATGCATGTTCCTTACAAATGAGGCACCATTAAAAAAGGGATATAATCAGGCTTTCCAATTGTATAATGTATTGCCAAGAAGCATTGTTACAACAAATAAATAATCTACCAAACACACATTTTCTTACTTTTTGTGTTTATTTAGTTTAGTTGTTGTATCCTGCAAGCAGAGCAAACGTATTAGGAAATGATTTGAATAAACGTATTTTGAAATTATCTGTGTTATAAAGGTGAAAACAAGTTTTGATGAACTAAGCAGAGGCTAATGCAACCCTGTAAATCGCAAACTTAAATAAACGTAAATAAACGTATATTAAAAAGGAAAAGAAAATGGACCAAAGTGCATAACTAATATTATGTAAACTGTAAACGTCATCAACAGTGTATCCCTGGTTATGTGCAGGTTATGTTTCAGCAGCCAGTTACATTAGACACAGTAGATACAGCATTCGGTAGGCTGTCATTAGCACAGCTTGTTTGACTCTTTATAGGCATCTTGCTCAAAGCTCAGTGATGCTTGTAGCAGGGAGGCTTATTGGGGATCTCTTTAATAAGTCTATCCAGCCCATGACATCATCCAACATGGCTTGTCGATCAGTGAAGCAGCCCTTAAATCGAAGGAAAGCCATGGGTTACATGTAGCCTCTCATTTTAAATTGGTGCCAGTTTGCACAAGAAGGTGTTAGTGTTGAATTTAATCAGAATCGATTGTGGTCCCAAAGGGAGCTTCTGTTGCTGGGGCTAATTTTGGCCAATAAGGTATATGGCTAAGTGTTAATGGTAGAGTGAATCATCCTTTAGGGGGGTCAAGAATACCAACCAACCAATGAGTGAGCAGGCATCGTAGCATGCTGGTTGCAGAGCCCAACAGCACATCATTTTAAGACAGAACTGTTCGGGTTAAAGGTATAGCTAATGTGTGTAAGCGAGTACACCTTTTTGCCAAATTCACTAAATATTTGCTGATAAAGGGATCCAGTATACTTCTACACCTGGCTCCATAAATAATAAGACAAGCTAAACATCTTAGGATTCGCAATGGGTTTCCATTGTGTGGGGCAGTGCTTCTGATGGAGCACCTTCGAAGGCATTGAAGGGATAGGTGTTTTTGTTTTGATTTGAGTTTGAGTTTGAAGTTAAGAAGCGTTTTTGAGACTTACTATACCTTTAACTAGGGGAGCAAGGGGTGCAGAAAACAGTGGCACTGTTTGGAATGGGGCTTCCATATAAAAACTCCCACTAGCATGCTAACGACCTGTTCAGCGCCGATTAGCAGTTATTATATTAGCAATGCTGCTTGGGAACAGTCTGTGAAATGGGTTTAAGTCTCCATGCGCTTTGAATAGCGGGGACTCTCTGCATTGCTCCCATGCGATCCAAGAGAAGTTTCCAGGGAGCATCAACCTGATACACTTTTCTGTGCTGTTATACAACACCATCACGGTTAACCAGGCGACAATTCAGCATGATCCCATGACAAATCATAGAATCTGGCAGTGAAAGAATGTACTTGCGGGGCTGGTATGAAAAATGGGAATTATCTGGTTTAAGGGCACGCGCATGTGCGCCTGTGTGTGTGTGTGTGTGTGTGTGTGAGAGAGAGAGAGAGAGAGAGAGAGAGAGAGAGAGAGAGAGAGAGAGAGAG
>JAODOY010000520.1:12753-36186 GCA_025399855.1 Forbesichthys papilliferus | reverse complement strand
AGGCCGCTTAGAGAGTCCTCAATAGAACTCTATGGGAGAAGTACCAGAGACATTATATAGAGGAGACAGACCACTTAAAGTTTAGTGTTATAAACTTAAAATAACTATCCGGAGGCATTACCAAGATGGCTTCCGAGTGGCCAGATTTGCTCATAAATACTTTGACCTTACCAAGATGGCTGCCGAGTGGCCATATTTACCTATAAGCTTTACAAGCCCTCCCTTAGGCTAAGCCACCACTTATGGTGGGGGTGGGGCAGTGGGGTGACGAGTCAGTAGCAAAGAGAGTGCTAATTCATCACTGTTAAAGGCAGGGTAATAGGACGGAGCCTGTGGCCAAGCCATCACAGGCCCGCTGCCTTCCAAAGGCAGCTAATCAACTCTCCGTCGCCTCGGAGAAGCCGCGTGACAGAGTTTGTACGCCGTGCCAACAGCCACAAATGAAGCGCCCCCTCTGCGGAAAACACGAACAGTAAAGCAACGTCTCTTCTCTCTCTGTGAGCGTAACATCGACGTGCCATTGCATCTTAACAGTCTTAAAGGAAGAAGCAGGCTAAACAAATGAAAGATGCTCTAACATTTGAATTCAACGCTTTTGTCTTCAGTCTTTTCAACAGCCAACCCGATGTGCTTGTTCGACCACGGCCGGCCCCAGCTCAGATAGACCTCAGATAGACTACAATAATAGAGAGGCTTCATTCGATTATTGGAAGTGGGGAGGGGTCATTTTTACCTTTCATGCACCAGAAGGACTTAGTGTTCCATGCACGTCAACGGGGAGGTTTTACAGACTTATTAATACACAATATTGCCCCTTATTTCTCAATGGGGGGGTGGGGTAAATGAGTATTTTGAGTATATTACATTAATTCCCAAATACCAACGATCAATGTGTATTTCTGCAGCAAACTGTTTTGGGGTAACTCTGTTTCAGGACATGCATGGTAGATGTATCTGTCTGGGCGCTGCCTAC
Source organism: Forbesichthys papilliferus (assembly GCA_025399855.1). Taxonomy (NCBI): domain Eukaryota; kingdom Metazoa; phylum Chordata; class Actinopteri; order Percopsiformes; family Amblyopsidae; genus Forbesichthys; species Forbesichthys papilliferus. The sequence continues at coordinate 35,213 of JAODOY010000520.1, read as the reverse complement.
GTCAGCCTCCACAGCAGAATGCTGCTAGTGACACGCCCACGTTTAATTTTTGCTTCCATTGTAATGCATTACAACGCTCCATCTTGTTATTATTCCTTTTTTTTTGTCTCTGTGACCCCAGGGACAGGCCCCAGCGGCGGTCCACCGGCTAGCCAACGGAAGCCGGCTTGCAGGGAATGTCTGGTAGCTTCTGGAATCTTCTGTAAGCTTCTGCGGCGCTGCGCGCTGCTGTCACTGTAGAGCTGTCACAGCCGGCTGCCAGGGATGCGAAGAATTCCAGCAGCATCCTGGCTTTGTCTTATGCAGCTTCTCCAGCTCATACACGAACACTGTGCTTGCTGGCAGGTTAAACAAAAGGCGCTGCCTTTATCAGAAGCACCTCTGTGCTATATTTAAGGGTGGGTGGGGGAGGGGGGTGATTTCAGAGACTGAACCCATGACCTTCTCTCTTGGAGGCCATCTAAGCAGACCCCCTCTAACGCTGCGTGGGCGTTTGCATGTGGGCACGCTTGGCGTTGTCACTGCGATCTCCTCTGCCTGGCTATTCTCACGGTCCCGTCTTTCTGATGCGTGCACGCCAATCGATCGGGTGTGCTGGCGGCTTGTATTTCTGAGCCCCTCCTGGGGATTCTACGGGCCAGGCTAGGCCATGCTGCCCAGAAATGGGTGTGTTCCGGAGCGTGGGCTGCCGTTGCCTGGCAGCGACGTCGATCCCTGTAGTCTCACATAGCCTGTCTTTACTTGGCATAGCGTCTGAGACCCAGCGCTGGCTAACTGCGTCAGGACACGCTTTTCTGACAGGACAGGTGTTTTAACTGACATGTACAACAACTAACTACTAAATTATGTAACTCATTGACCAAGTCAGACATTAAACATACTGAAAAATTTGTTGGGAAAATAAACGGCAGAAGTTTGCATGTCTTGTACATTAAAGTCTTGTGAGTGACATCACTAAAAGCCAATGAGAATCTACTAATCACTATGCACTGTGGTGTTATGTGGTGTGGAGTTTCCATAGCAGCAAACCAAACCGAAATTATGAGTTATTTTCTCTGATTGGCTGTTGATCAGAAGCGTCCCAGAAGCACCTTTGGTGATAATAGAAATAGAACTGACGCCTGCCTATTTATAGTAGAGCTGAGCAGAGGACGCTCCTCGGACGCTCCTCGGACGCTCCTCGGACGCTCCTCGGACGCTCCTCGGACGCTCCTCGGACGCTCCTCGGACGCTCCTCGGGCGCTCCTCGGGCGCTCCTCGGGCGCTCCTCGGGCGCTCCTCGGGCGCTCCTCGGGCGCTCCTCAGAAGTTTTGGTGGTTTACTTTATTGACAAGAGCTCCCTGTGTGGAGCCAGAACGCGGCAGACACGCTTGGTGTAAATTGAGGGGTTAAGCGATGCCGGGTGGGTGTCAGTCCTACCCTAGCATGGCCAGAGGACATACACATTTGTCTGTGTCCAGTTCAAATACCTCCAGTACAGTACATGCGATAAGGAGGCTCCACGTCACAATGGGGGGTGTTGCTGATGTGAACTTCTGGCAAATGACCCATCTGTCTCAATAGAGAATTATAAACTTCATTAACATTTTAAAGAATATTTCGTTTCATCCATCCATCCATCTTCTTACGCTTATCCGGAGTTTGGTCGCGGGGGCAGCAGCTCTAGCAAGGGACCCCAAACTTCCCTTTCCCGATCCACATTAGCAAGCTCTAATCGAGGCGTCAGCCACCCTCCTGAGAACACCCATTTTGGCCGCTTGTGCCCGTGATCTTGTTCTTTTGGTCATGACCCACCCTTCATCACCATAGGTGGGGGTAGGAACAAAAATTGCCCGGAAGATCAAGAGCTTTGCCTCGTGTCATTGATATCCAAAATAGCATTAAAAGTAATGTTTTTATGGTAATTCTGTTATTATGTTTGGGAATGTACCACATACTTTAATTTAAAAGTAATTTATGGGGGGGTTAATCCCCCACGCTCACTTATTTGGCTTTAGCTCAGCGCTGGCTGGCGAGCGGCGTCCTGGATTGCGCTCCAGGCACCACACTGCATGGCACGAGCATGAGTGGGCGAGCCAGGGAGAGAGTCAGTGCTGTGACAGGATGGAGGATGTTAGCCTGCTGTAGCCAGACCCACAATGCACCTGGTGAACAGGGGCTGGACCATGCCCCATTGGGAAGTGTTCGCAATTGTTACCTCCTTTTTGGCGTAGCCCTCTGGTACATTTTAAACATTTTTGAGCAGCCTTCAGCCAATCAGCATCGCTACAACTGTTTGTATCTCCTTTCTATATATACCGCCATTTTGAAACACACTCAACTTCAATGTTGTCACACACAGCCACCCTGATTGAACCGCCAGCAGGGTGGCTGTGCAAATGCTGAAGTGAACAGGGAGTCCAGACCAAAGCTGACTACATGGAGGGGGGAATCGGGTCAGTTATCCCCAGGCCCTGGGTCAAGGAGGCCCTAAAATGCCCTCTAACTGCTGTCAAACTTTATATAATATTTATGAGCCACAAAAATGCTTGTTATTGTTTCTTTATATCTTTATTTTACCTCCCTCTAATGCAAAAGAGTGGTTTGGTCTGTCACGATACGGCAAAAGTGAAGGTTTTCTACACTTCCCTATCTAGTCAAACATTTTCACTGGAAAGCCCCTTGAATATAATCTCTTGACTCTTGTCCCTGTGCCCAAGCAAAATACGTGGCAGACTTGATCCAGGCTATAGTCAGCGAAATATAGCTGAGAGTATTAGTGGGACAGGGCTACGCTAGGTGGATGCAACCCACAAAGATGAGACCATCACCTCTAGAAGAGCCTCTGAAGAGAAATGAAATGAAATCACAGTACTCAAAACAAACTAACTGACTAAATGACAGTGAACCAACAAGGACTTCAGGAGAGTAACACAGTACAGGCCATTGGGCAGAGAGCAACGAGGGGCCGGGGAAAATAGTACAGTCAACTGGAGGCAGACAATCGCAGGACTGGGATGAAACAGACAGACCGACAGACAGACAGACAGACAGACAGGGGTGGAGGGCAGCCTGTGACAGGTTAACCCTCTGGACCTCAAGGCATTTCTTGGCGTGTTTTTGCTCATGTCCCTCACTGTTACTCAACGTGGGCTCATGTTCCACTTATGTAAAAAACTCAACATTGTATTTTGTGCAGTATAACACAGTTATAATGTCATAAATCATAATATAAGAATAAACATAAGATACATTATTTTTCTAAAATGTGAAAATAAAGGGAATATCTTTACAGCATTGTTCCAAGTGCCAACATGTGTTACCAATATTGGGACCGATAGGGATCGAGGGACATATTCATATTAAAATATGAATATGTTTACAAGCGGTTTGAATATGTAAACACAAGATTGTAATACATAGGATGATGTTCTCTTATTGGATTGGGTTTGTTTGTTTTATTGAAATGTATTTATGCTACCAAACTAAATGAGATGAAAACATAATATGATTGTAATGATTGAAGACTATCGTCTTTATCAGCCATAATGCACCATGAATATTTATACAGTATATGATATAACTTAGCTGCTGTTAGACTGTCTATACTGTAGTAAGCAAAACTTTAACATGAGACATGGAAATCAATTGAAGGTGTAAGATTTTAGGTTAAGTTTATAAGTTCTATAAGTTTACAGTAGGATGAATTAGTTAGGCAAAAGGATTATTCTGATTCTTGACAGAATATTCCAGATCTTTTCCAACCATGACAATCTTTTCTGATAAAAATCTAAGCAACTTCACTTCAAGTTATTGTACAGTAGTTTTGTGCATTTGATTTAGCACCTTGGTGCGCAATTACAGTAAATAAAAATTCATGTTATATAAAAGAGAAAGTTATTTTCAAATGTACTCATGGTGAAATGAAGATTATGCAATATTTGAATAGTAGCCTTAATTACAAATGGCTCGTTTAGAGAAAATCCAATTAAACCTGTGGTTTTGCAATACTTAAATTTATTAGCTTTATTTGTCACATGAGACCACCAACAGCTAGATATTGATTGTATTAGTGGGATTTGTTGATGCACAAGTGTGCTTATTCTGATTCTAATAACAAGGAGTGAGTGCATCACATATAATCAGCATATTTCACCAGCATACCTGTATAAAATATGCAGGTTTAACCTGTATCCATCTTTTAAACAGATTAACCCCGTGGGTTCCAATTAGCACAGTGAGCCCACAGTGAATTTAACATATAAACATGTGTTTGCTCTTAGTGCACATGTGTATAAACCATTTACACACAGAGTAAACACGTGTGTTTACATGCTTGTCGTGTTCCACATGCAAAGCACTAGAGCAGCGAGAAGCCCCCCTGTGGTTTAAAATTTAGTTGTGTTCTTCCATTCAACTTGTTTGGGAGTACACAATAATAGTTGTCCATTATCCATCGGGGCTTTAATGTGGCCCTCTGTAGCTTCAGAGATGTAGTGGTTGTGTATAGGATCTAGTACACATCACACACCATCCCGTAATTATTTAAATTGGCAGCCCCAGTGTTCAGTACAGGTAACTATTCTCTATATGCACTTGGAGACAGGATGAAAGCAGCATAGCTACTGAAATGCTACTCTAATTGCTCCCTTCGAAGGAGAGGGCGTTAAGGGTGAAAGGTAGGCTCCTCACAATATGGAAGATATGGCATTTATTTCTGGATTTCATTTAAATGCAGAATCTTGTGTGGAAAGAAAACATCCCGACTTTGACAAACACTGACAACAGTTTTGCCTCAAAGAGAAGTGCCTAGACAGAAACCTCTCTCACCATGGGTTGTACGGTGACAGCATGTGGGAAGATTTTGCTGAGGTCGGCAGACTGCATCTACACAAAAGAACCAATCACAAAGAGCGTGTCAGTTACAGTGTCCTGCACTAACAGGTGCAAAGAACATCTAACACTGATGCGGGAGAATCAGGAACATGTCATTCAAAGAAGAGTCTGGGAAGCTAGAGTAATTCAACGCACAGTGAAAACCGTTTGTAAGGCATTATGGTGGCCTATCCCGGTTAGGTAGAACCGTTTAATCTATCCTGTGGCGACCAGGTACAATACACGCCTGCTATGTTTAATAGAAACCACAGAATTAACTGGTCGTTGCATCACACTACACACAGTTGGCGTGTATTGTATGTTTAAGTCAAATGTATTCTGCTACTTAAATATAAATACAGGGCTATAATCAGTTTTCACAAACCCTCACTGTGAACCAACAGTGTTTGTAACTTCTTGGCTTGAGATTACACTAAAACTTTGGAGGTGAAATAGCTTTCGGATGCATTTTATCAGATGAACACTACTGGAGCCCTGTTATCTGGGAGCCCGCATCTTTTTGGCAGAGTTGTTGTGAGGTGCAGGAGTTCATTCCAAATGAAATCATGTCTTTGCCTCTGGGGAGGGTGGCGGAGAGAGACAGAGCGTGTGTGTACGTGTGTAAGGACATGGGTTTTGGGATGAGTAGACCTTCTGGTCACATTAGGGGTGATATTACACATATATTGAGCTATCAAGGTCAAGATTCACGTTGTTGTCCCACAATGTAAGCCGTTTTGTACAGGCACCATCAAACACATAAAAGACCAGGTAAGACCGCTATGGACTGAAACCATCTAATATCTAATATCATTTGGAGTGAGCCCTGAATACATTCTCAATGGTCTCCGGGGTGCTCAATCACCAGTCAATTATCATCAATCGGAAAGATTTATTTCGGAAAGTTTCAAAAAACACAAATGCTGTGAGGCAGGTTGATAGTGATCCATGTTATTAATTCCAACGTAGCCACAGGGTCTGTTCACCCCCACAGTGTGTTTGACATGAAGCTCATTGCCTTGATGCAGGAGAGCGCATGGAAGATGAGCTGGACCCTCACTGCCATAAACGGTGGTTCTGATTAGTCCAGGCCTGCTGGCAGTGTGGTTAATGTTACTGGAGCGATTTAACACACCGGAGCACACAGACAAATAGCTAGCTGCCCTCTCTGTGTGCGCGCTGGAAGGATAATGCGGTGTTGCTACACAGCCCTCCGTAAATGGGAACACAAGCAGTAAGTGGTGCAGACCGCACCACAAAACACTGTCTCAGCCTTGGCAAAGGTGGGGGGGATGTTTGAGGCAGCAGCCAATGGGATTGAAGCGTGAGGTGTTTTTGTTTCAATTTCAAATATCACCCATCTTTCTCCAGACTGACTGACTACATCTGTACTATATTCAGCGCTTTGCTGTGGAGCGTTAATGTCCAGTATGATGTGACCTTTCCGTGACATGATAACCAAAATGTTTTACTTTTTATATGAGGACTACCTGTCTTGCTCCACCACATCTTGGTTATTGAAGCTCTCTGTCCCTGTCTGACTGAACCCATTTCTTAATTTGTAGGCCTCATGTATGAAGCCTTCATCATGGCTCAGATGAATACTCGCTGTGCGTGAAGTCCTAAATAAGACGATGGTGGAAGTGGTTTTATAATTCCAGCTCCTTTTTGACTTAAAAGTGAAAGGGATTACAGTGCACAAGGATTCGCGGTGAAGCTAGCACAGTAATATATCTACAGTACGTCTCCAAATGTTATATAACCCTCTCTCCCCTAGGACGGGCTCAACCCTCTGATTTTTACTATAGCCTCATCTTCACCCAGCAGTTTGAGTTAGGTGTCTTTGGCAGGTCAGGTCAGGATTTAGTGGGGTTCGAATCAGCGACTTCTCAATCCGCTGTCATCCACTCTACTGACTGCGCTACTGATGCCCCAACACCCCCCACTTCATGGCACCTACTGAACCCAGTGGGCACACCTATGGTACCCTGTGTGGGCACACCTACTGTACCCTGTGGGCACCAGGGCTGCCCCAACACACCGCGTAGCACCTACTGTACCCTGTGTGGGCACACCTACTGTACCCTGTGTGGGCACACCTACTGTACCCTGTGTGGGCACACCTTCTGTACCCTGTGAGTGCTGGTGACCGGTAGATGGGAGAGAGAAGGTTATTCTCCAAGCAGTCTTTATTTCAGGGGAATACCTGAGCCTGCAGCCCTGAGGAGCCAAAGCTGTCACCTAATGACTAATATCTAAGGGCTGGTATCAGTCCCACAAGCTCGTCTAAATAACAGTTTGTGCATTTTAGACCATTGCTACAAGACCTATTTGTTTTGTCTCTGTTGAGTCATTCAACAGCTTAAGGCACACCTGTTTAAACAGGCATTTGGCCATATATCGTTATAGCTTACACTTATTTTTATGTTATTGTGCTAGTGTTTTTTTTGTCCTAGTATTGTCCTAATGTTTTTTTTTTGTGTGTTCAGTCCTGCATTGTATTGCTTTTAATGTAAAGCATGTTGTGACTCATCTTTGTGGAAAGCTCTATATAAATACATTTGACTTACCTTCTAGCTCAGTCCAGAACAACGCTGCTGTAATGGAGCCATTCATAGCTGACCCCAGGTCATCTGTGTTGACGGTCCCTTGGGAATATTCCCATTGAGATTAATATTTATATACTATATTATTTTGATTTCGGGTGTTGTGGCCTCTCAAGGTCAGGATGGTCTCGCGAGCTTCACTGCGAGCTTCGCAGCAGTATCAGTCTGGAACCCCTCAATACAAAAGCCTTTGTCCCCACGTTTAGAAAGCAATCAGGCCGATGTTTTTCCCAGGGTGACGACGTCAGGGTACGATGCTCTTATCATTTTAAACATGCAGATTGGGTCAATAAAGGTAGGCGGTCCAGTTGTATGTAGTTTGTTTTAGCACCATCACGACAAAGGCTTTTGAAGTGATTCTTGTGGAGAAATTAAATTGGAGTTTGCAAGATCGGGATGGTCTCACTAGGCTAGTGTTCCATCGATATTATTTTTGACGGATCAATGCAAAATTTAATAAAGTCACACATTGTGATAGTTTTCATTTACCACACAAGGTGATGCATTTCACTCAATACGTAATTGCACATTGTTTTTGCCATATTGACACCTATTGATCATACTGTAACTGTACTGGAGGGGTGGATTCCTCCCTCTGTGATCCCTTCCCAAGGTTTCGTTCTTTTTTACCCAGATGTTTTTACAGAGGTTTTTCCTGCCCGGAGGGAAGAGCAGGATCAGGTTACAGGGGTGTTGTTGGTTTCCATGTCAAATTTGGGGTTGTAAAGAGACTGCGAGAGATTAAGGGCTATATATACAGTGAATACAATAATTTTGACTAGAAGTGTGCGTGCGTGTGCGTGTGTGTGTGTGAGGGGAGATGGGCTGGGGCGGGGGTGCATGTGCTAGTTCCTGTTGAAGTTCCACCACTGTCGGTGTCTCTCCAGCATGCCGTCCAGCTGGCTCTGAGCAGACACGGAGGGTCGTCCTGAGAGGTGCGGACATGGAGGACGCGTGCTGTGCATGCAGGCGCTAATGCGCGCCTCATTAGACTGAAGCAGCTGCTCGTCATTACGTGTTGTTCACTTTGCCATCGCAGACCCTTCAGACTCGCCAGATGGATCGTTAGACACACGTCCATCCGGGGAGCCGGCCATCGAATCTGCTTGAAGAGGGCAGGCAATTAAAAAAGATACAAACTGAAGCTTGTGAGATCAGGTACCTCAGTGTACCGTGAGCCTGGTGGGGGTGGGTGGAGACAAAGACGGATTAAGGTCCTATGAGGCCCCTGGGCACATGCATCTTTGGAGCCCCTTCCCCATGCCACGCCTATATTAGGGCATATACAAATGATGTAATTCAATCCAAATAGAGTAAACTGCCTTAACCGTACCTGCCAACACTCCCGATATTACCGGGAGTCTCCCTAACGACATGTGTCGTGGAAAACAAAACAAACACAGAGGCAGAGGTGAGCATGGGCAAATGACGTGTCTGTCATGTGTCATTGCCCCAGCGTGATAATAGCACCGCTGCGCTCTGATACCCATATCGTGCGCTTCTGTGCGCCTCCTCTCCCCTCTGCAACACACATGTACAATGTTTATACTTTGGGCTACACTTTGTACATTGATGTAGGCTATTTTACTGTTAGCTATGCATTTAAGACTAATTGACACAAATTAAAAGTCATTTTACTTTCACATAATACTATTTAGGGTTATATGGGGTGGGGGTTTTTAGGGTAGGCCATTTGCAGATAACCAAGAACCCTATATTTCACAGCCGAATGTTAGCCGATATGCTTAAACACCTGTAGAAAACTCATACAGGATTTACAACAATTACATCATATCGACAATCATCACTTGATTGGATTGCACAAAATTCTTTCAATGGTTTAAACATTTCTAGTTTTCTTCCAGCATTTCTGTACAATTTCCCTATTGTTATGAAATGATTATTGCCTAAATGTACAAAATATACAATGTGATAAAGAATATGAATTAAGTCACATTTGCTTTAAGCAATTTAGCAAAGCCTTTAGTTTTATCTAAACCAAAGCAACTTACAAGTAAGGGTTAGGGTTAGTAGTTTCTAAGTAGAAAACAAACCTATAAAAAAGTTCTTAACACCCATTCAAATAATACACTTACCAGCCATTTTTATCAGGTAATACACCTGTTAAGTTATTAATGAAACTTCTAGCCCACCATCAGTGAATCATATTGCTGCCTACAACTCAATATACTGTATAGTGTATAGTACATGTTGTGTATATATAGTAGAGATTGAGTTGTTGCTAAGCTACAGTATGATTGCTGGAGCCACACACACGGTGGTTCAAGCATTTCAGAAACAGCTGCTCTCTTCACACGCTGCAGTGTCTAATTTACAGAGAGTGGTGCGATAAACAAAATCAGTGAGCGTAAAACACGTTACTGTTATGCGAGAGGTCAGAGACGGAGGGGGGCCTTGTAGCCCGAGGCCCTGATGGCCAGAGACCCCTGGGCCCAGGCCCTATGTGCCCGGTCCATAACCCAGCCCTGGATTTAGCGTTGTAATGCATTTCAATGTAGCAAGAATTTAACGCTTCTAACTTCGGTGGGCGTGTCACTAACGGCATTCTGCTGTGGACATAGACAGCACCCAGACAGCTCCATCTACCATGCATGGCCTGAAACAAAGTCCATTTACCACAAAACAGTTTGCTGCAGAAACACTGTTGTGGCCTCATATTAATTTTAGCTACTTGGGTGTTAATGTTATATACTCAAAGACACATGAATGCGCCCAGAGAGAAATACTGGGCAATATTATGGTGAAATCTGCGGACCTCCCCATTGACTTGCATGGAATGCTGGGTGGAACTCATTCTGGTCTGCATAAAGGGTGAAAAGTCTCCCCCTCCTTCTGAAGTGCCGTCTGTTGGAGCCTCTTTGTGTGGATACCTCTGCCAATGCTGCTGGGAACCATTTTGCCGCCTTGGCTCACTGGCTCCTGGGTTGCTCTGGCTACGTTGTGCCCACCTGGGGCTCCCAGGCAGGAAGGACGGCCTGCGATGAACACATTTGTTACTGCTGTCTGCTCAGTGTTTCCTGAGATTACAGTCTGGAAACCCCTGTTCACTTCAGCGTTCACAGAGCCAGCCACCCTGGATGGCCGACCAATCAACGCTCATGGTGGTGGATAAGTTGGATGATGTGGGAGATGTTTGGAGCTGGATGAAGCAATACGAGCAGTTGTACAAACATTGATTGGTTAAAGACTGTCCAGTAGTCTCAAATATAATCACAGATATCTAGCCCTCTAAAAGGCAACAATTACCATGCCTAGGACTCTTTTTAACAAAAATGTCTCTGCGTTAAATCCAGAGACATTTATCTGGATATAGGCTAATGTTAGTGGAACGCTGATCTGCTGACACCTGCAGGACCACTTCAATGGACCCGCATCAGATAACGCACTGATAATCAGTGTGATTGACAGCGCATGGGCATCAGTAGCGTAGCCAGAAACTGGTTCGGTGGGCGGTGGTTCTAATTGGGTGGCGGTCGCCCACCCACGCACACCACCCGTGGCTACGCGGCTGACGGGCGTATTCATGCTGTTCACCGCTCACTCTCTCAGGTTATAGCTGATGCCAGCGTGAGCCGTGGCACAGCATGCCACCCGGCACATCACCGCCCGGCTGATGCCAGCTAACGAGGAGAGGCTTGGAGCTCATGAAACAAACACCGCCAGCACACCCTGTCTTTGCATTAGATCACTGCTTGGATATTTACAGTAGCATCGCTTATTAATAATGCTTTCATCTGAGTTAAACATAACAGATAGCTAGTCAAGTGCAAATGGAACGATGTGGACCCACATACCGCACAATACGTGATCAGAACAAGCGTACTGCATTAGATCCCTGCTTGGATATTTACAGTAGCATCGCTTATTAATAATGCTTTCATCTGAGTTAAACATAACCGATAAGGAACGATATGGACACACACATAGCAGTACGTGATCAGAACAAGCAAACCTACAGTGTTTAAAAGTGATATATTTATTACGTATAGTACGGCAGGAAGTCTTATAGACATATAAAATGAATAGGTCTAAATAATCATACACCTGCTGTAAATGGACAGCGTATGTGTGTGTATATACTGTATATGTATATGTATGTATCTGTGTATAAGCATGCATGTATATGTGCACTCTATATTGTTTTATAATAACAGTTAAGCATCCTTAACGCTATTGCGTGTATGTATGTAATTTGCTGCTATTTTGGCCAGGTTTCTCGTGAAAAAAGATTTTTAACCTCAATGAGACCAAACTGGTTAAAAAAAGGTTAAATGTAAAAAAAAAGGGTATTCTAATATGCTTAGTTCATAACTCTCCAAGTTATGCACTTGACACATGCAGTGCCTTGAGTTGCTTGCTAAAAGGTACCCTCTAAATGTTTATGTTCAGTGTATAAAGAAAAGGTGCATTCTTACCACCAAGACACTACAGCTTCTGTTAAATGTATTGCATCCATGTTCTGTAAGCCATGGAGATGCGTGGTTCAAAGACTTAGCCGTCTTACTATGCCCTGTTACCATGGAGACCGGTGTGGTATACACTATCTATTGGCAGGTGGTGTTGTGAAGACACTGGGCTTGATATTTCTTGCTCGCATTTGACCTTTACCAAGCCCCGCCCATTTTTTGTTTGTCCTCCAATAGCAGATGAGCATTTATAGAATCTGACGGAACCTTCCGTCAACTGTCTGTTTTGCTGCAACAGCTTTCTATGGTGTTTTGTCCTACCTAGTTACAGTAACTAGGTAGGACAAGTGAAAGGGGCGGGGCCATGTAAAGGATCTGTAGGTAGGATTTCATAGTATAGTTTCCAAGGCATATCATAGACCGCGATCAGGGAAATGCTCTGTGAGAATGTCTTCTCTGGCTGACCCCTGTTTACATTTGACCAATCAGGGCCCTTTGCTTGATCGGCCCTGCCAATCACATATATGGGCACGCACAAACGTTATGCAAACATATTCTATCCGTTTTCTACTTGCAAATGATTGCAGACGCACACACATTAGGGTTATACATCTTGCAATGCTCACACAAAACAATCGCATTTTAAAGTTCAAAGACAACGGCATGAACGTTTTTTGAAGGCACTTCAGGTTTGTCCATGGGCCTCTCAATCCGAGCTCCTCCTCCGAGACCTCATAGCCTGTCTGGCTCCTGGTGCATATTGGCGCATATTTGTGTTTTTTTGTTTTTTGTTTTGGTATCAGGTGCTTGTGTTTAGTGTTAAATCTAGTGGCACTAAATGCCACTGTACGGTGTATAGGTTGAGGATATAATATAGAATCATTTGTTCTCTTGTTCTAATTTTGAGCAGATAATACATATCCTTTACACAACATGTTGTGTAAACTTCTGAAGCTGGAGCTTGAATTCAGTGGCTAACAAATGTCAGTTTGTTGTCAAGGTGGAGTGCAATTATGCATGATATTTATAAGATTATCAAGGCTTGAGAATCAGAGTCTTTAGTTGATGCTGCTAATTAAACCCCAATGAAAGAGGAAGAATATATTAAAAACCTGGAAGCTCTCTCACTCACACAATCAATACACCCACTCTCCCCATTAATTTAGATAGGCTCTTGTTAACAACTGCACTGAGGTAATACCAAGATGGCTGCCGAGCGGCCAGATTTGCCTATAAGGACTTTTGTATTTAGTATGCATGTTCCTGTCTGGTAGGTGTGCTTCATGGACATGCATATAAAACAGACATTTTCACCTGGTCAATCGCTTTCTTTCACTAGCATTTTGGCTGCCCTGCTCATGAGAATCCTAGGCCATGTTGCCTTGAGAGGAAAGAATCCTTTGCAATCATGCAGTGAATCAATGCTTGTTTTCTTCATTTCTAATTATAAAATAACTTTAAAATGTGGCAGATTTTTCCTCGATTTATTCCAATGTATTGTATGATTTTTTCTTAATGCATTTCTGCCCTTCTGATATTTCATAGCACGGTCAGCTCAGGGCGGTCTTTCTGAGCAGAGTTCATTTAGTCTCTGGCAGGTCTGCGTTCACACTCACTGCCACGTCAGATAATTAACTGCATTGCTAATGGCTGCCATTTACAATTTCAAATTGACTCAATGTAATCATCATTACACTGTTGTCTGGCTGTGACACAGCATTAATAGGACGTGGAGAGCGCACGTGTATGGCTTGTCAAGCCTGCAGATGAGAACAGGAAGGGAACACACTAGGTAGTTGTAACTAGGGGGGTGGGGGGGTCTTGGTGACCAACTCCCAGAAGGAAGGTTACATATTCGAACCCCAGAGTTGGTCCATCCCTGTACAAGAGACCCAACCCCCGCCTGATCCTTAAAACATATGTCACTCTGGGCCCGATCACACCGAAACGTGTTGCTAGAAACGTGTCGTTAGCAAAACCATTGTTTTCCTATGGTACGACGCGACTTGCATAAGGTGAAGTCATCCATTGTAAGCTAAGCGAATACACTTTTTGTCAAGTTCAGTGAACTCCTAACCCTCTTGTCGCGATCTACAAGCTGTGCGCTGAACAAATTATCTATTGTTCTTCCACAGTCTGTAAATGGTAACACAAACAAAGTGGTGCAGACCGCACCACAAAACACTATCCCAGATTTGGCAATGCGTGTCCAATTTGAGGGACTGGAGCTTCTGAGGGAGCACACTATGGCATTAAAGTGGGAGGTGTTTTTGTTTGAGTTCAAATATCAACAGTATTCCTCCAGCATTGCTGACTCAACCTTTAAGTTGCTTTGGATAATGTTCAAGTTAGCCATGGATGGAACAGGGCCGCTGGAGGATGCTCACGAAGACTCCCCTCCCCTCCCCTCCACCTCCCAATCCTTCCCTAGGTGGGGGCACACCATTGCCACAAGCTAGCAAAGCTTGACAACGTGAGACTGTTCATGGTGAAAAACAAGAGGCCTGCTGAGATGAGTGTGTGTTAAATGACCTGCTGAAAGCTTGGATCAATTGAAGGATCTCTACCTGCAGACGTATAGAACTAAGCTAATGTTTCACCCCCGGGGCGTGGCCAAGTCAATACTAGCAGTGATGAACTTTAAACGACCTCTACAGCCTGCTCCTCCAAATTAAATGTAAACGAATGCCCTTAAATATATATACTGTATATACAGTGAATAGAAACACAGGGGATCTATTACATAAATTGTTGCTATACAAAACTCAATTTGTTTGCTAGAAGATAATGCATCCAATGTAGACATTTGGTTTAATGTTGTGTATCACCAGAGGCCACAGTCATAACGGAGCACAGGCTTGAGGAGGAACGTGGGGAATGAGTCCTTACCCCAAGTGAAGGAGTTCAAGTACCTCGGGGTCTTGTTCGCGAGTGACGGGACTAAGGAGCGAGAGATTGGTCAGAGAATCGGAGCAGCGGGAGCGGTATTGCAATCGCTTTACCGCACCGCTTTGACGAAAAGAGAGCTGAGCCGGAAGGCACGGCCTGGGAACGGCCTGGGAACGCCTCGGAATCCCCCAGTCAGCGCTTTCCAATGTGGCTCGGGAAAGGGCTGAAGCTGCTGCCCCCGCAACCCGACTCCGGATAAGCGGATGACGATGGATGGATGGATGGATGGATGGCATGACCACAGAGTCAAGGAGTTGTCTGCCTGTGGTTCCTGTAAAAATAAGTGTTTTATGTTAAATCTAAAGTCTGCTATTGCAAGCAATGTTTAAGCTAATACACATTTTGTCAAATTGACCAAGTATCTCCTCGCATTTTGCAAGCGTTCTTTGTGCGTGTTAAAAAAATGATCTGATACTTCTCCGCAGCCCTGGTGCCGTAAATAGGAAGATATACAAAGTGATGAAAACCGTTCACAACAACAGAGCCGTAGCGCTACGCTTTGCTTTACAATGTGTGTCGATGTGTGAAGCGGCTTCACGGAGGACCGCAGGTGCGCAGAGGGATACTGCTAAGGGCTGGTTCATTGTCTACGCAAGCTACGCGGACACAAACGCATGGAGCTACCCAAGGAGGGTTTGACTCATACTCGTTCATCTAAACAGGCCCATCGCACCAACTGACACGTGTTCTCTATATGCTGAAATGAACCGTGTAGCACTTTGGTTTGTGTTCGCATCCTCACAGCTTGCGTAGACTATGAACCAGCGCTAACCCTGCCTGAGCATCACAGTTTAGCTAGGTGTTGACATACTGTATACGTAGATCGGTGTAGCATGTGGGCTGTAAGTGTTCCCTCCTGCCAGACTGCTGCTTGCATGCACTTATGTAGAACGGTTTATAGTGTGTAATGTAGTGTAATGTATGAATAACGTGATAGTGTGTAATGTAGTGTAATGTATGAATAACATAATAGTGTAATGTATAGTATAATGTATGAATAGTGTAATGTATAGTATAATGTATGAATAGCGTAATAGTGTAATGTATAGTATAATGTATGAATAGCGTAATAGTGTAATGTATAGTGTAATGTATGAGTAGCGTAATAGTGTAATGTATAGTGTAATGTATGAGTAGCGTAATAGTGTAATGTATAGTGTAATGTATGAATAGCGTAATAGTGTAATGTATAGTGTAATGTATGAGTAGCGTTATAGTTATGTGTAATTCACTTTGAAACCATTGATCCTGGGACATAAAAGTCATGGAGAGCCTCGACTGTGACCAATGAAAATACACTGCCCTCTGTTGGGTGAATCTCTTCATCTGGGCAGACATCTCTACATGCACACACACACACACAGACACACACATGCATCCAAACACGCACACGCATCCACATACACACACACACACACACATGCATCCACAGACACACACACATACACGCACACACACACGCATCCACACACACACACACACGCACACACAGATAAGCACATGCACCATTTTCTTCCCCTGTAGCCACTATTTCTCAACTGTGATTGTGAGGCTAACAAATCCACTATCGCTAAAGCCACTGAGCCACTTTCTCATGAATAGAAATGTAATAAAAACACAGTTAACATTTCCTTCAGCAGGTTCTTGCTATAGATCCCGCAAGAAACACTTTCTGTGTTATGGCGCCTTTCCACTTCTGGTGGATAGTGTGTGAATGTGTGTGTGAATGTATGAATGAATGTGTGAATGAGTGTGAATGTATGAATGTGTGTGAATGAGTGTATGAATGAATGTGTGAATGAGTTAATGGGTGAATGTGTGTGTGTGTGAATGTATAAATGTGTGTGTGAATGTATGAATGTGTGTGAATGAGTGTATGAATGTATTAACGTGTGTGTGAATGTATGAATGAATTTGTGAATGAGTGAATGTATTAACGTGTGTGTGAATGTATGAATGAATTTGTGAATGAGTGAATGTGTGTATGTGTGTGTGAATGGGTGAATGTGTGTGAATGTATAAATGTGTGTGTGAATGTATGAATGTTTGTGTGAATGTGAGGTAATACTGTACAGCGTTATGAGTGGCAGGAAGATTTAAAAAGCGTTAAATAAATCTAGCGTATTTAGCATCAATTTTACTCGACTCACATCACCTCGGCACAGTTCTATTTCAACAGCAGATAGTACCAACTCTTGTACCTGGTCGCCATAGCGACGGCGCTGTTCGAGCCAGTAGATCAGAAGTCTTATTGGAGCATGTCCCTACTTTGTTGGAATATCCTTTGTAGCCGTGTGCAGCCAACAGTTCATAGACATCTTGGTCAACCTTCCTCAATTGATCACGGCGTGGTTCTGTGTTTTGCCGTTTAATTAAGGTCAATTAAAAGTTGCGGAGGCTTCAGTAGTTGATGTATATACAATAAGTGACGATTTAATCCAATCAGCAGTCAGCATTATTGTCACAGCACATTTTGATATCACCTCAGGTACTAGAAAAAGTACCTGGTACCAGGTACCATCCCAACTTTTGCCCAATATAAAAGACTTTAGCTGGTACCACGCAGTGGAAAATCACCTTTACTGTCTTACTCCCAGCAGCACCTGGTCACCAAGGTGACAGGTGTTGACAGCAGCCTAATTAAACGCCATGTGGGTGCTTGTTTGTATTTGTTATTATAACAGCTGGTCAGTTGACTTAAGGTGAATTAAAAATGGGCTCATCTGATTGTTGAGTAGAACAATCAGATGAGCTCTTAGAAATGATGCTATAGTTCATAAGCATAATCTAGAAAATTGGTTTGTCTCCCATACATGTTGGGACTGTGAGTAAAATAGTGCATGGTGTTAATCATCTTAGATTTAGGAAACAGGAAGCACATGGTACATTATTGCACTGTTAAAACATGTCATGATTCTGTCACGCCTCAACCATGTTTTCACCTGCTTGTCAACAAGAGTCCATTCAGTCCTGAAAAGTGTAACTTGGGGATAGTGTAGTTGTCTGGGCCTAATCCCTACCTCATTGTAAGTGTATACAGGCTACAATTACCTGTAATTGTGACTGACATCTGCGTGCCCTGTGTAAACATGGTGTTTTAATGGATCGTGATTGGTTTTAATTACAACAATTTGGACATAGTGCTTAGTTAGCGTTAGCACTAACATCTCATTAAGACAGTACAGCTTGTTTGTCCTTGTAGGTGTCAACAACATTTTTCAAGGAGACGTGTTTGGGGCACGAGCTTTCTGAGCGTTAACGTAATGCATAATAAGGGGTGACGTAATTGACATATACTTATTTTTAGAAACAAGCAAACAACTTAGATTGCTAATACCTACCTGCTACATGTAATTGGAATTATTTAGGAGATTTATAAATATATTCTAAAATAATGTTCTTCATTGAAATGTGAATACAATTATTGATAAGATGAGCATTTGCACAATTATTTAACAAAATGGAGAAAAGATTTATGTTGTGCAATTATTGAAATGTAAAAACAAAAGCCGTTATTAGTATTAACCATTCTCCAGAATACACTTAAAACATACATAACAATTTGTTTGAGTTGTTGATTATTCAACTGAAGAAGAAGACAACTTTATTAATCCCCCTTAGTAGCAATTCATCCTCTGCATTTAACCCATCCCCGAAGGGAGCAGTGTGCAGCACCCGGGGACCAACTCCAGATTGATGCCAGTGTCTGGTCAACAGCACTGACTGGAGGGTGAACCTGACATGTTTTTGATAGTGGGGGAAACCGGAGCACCCGGAGAAAACCCACGCGGACATGGGGAGAACATGCAAACTCCACACAGAAAGGCCAGGTTGGCTGGGGTTCAAACCCTGGACCTTCTTGCTGTGAGGCCACAGTGCTATCCACTGGGCCACCGTGTAACCCAACTGAGTCATTTGAGTACCAACACTCTAATTTTGGGGTCAAAAATTCCCCCCCCCCCCCCCCCCCAGCCCCTAGGTGGGACAGACAGCCTGCTAGGAGTTCTTCTTCTGCCTGTGCCTGGTTCCAGCTGTCGCCTCAGGTTCTGTCTCGAGCTGTGCTGCTTCTTTACAGCCACAGGAGACGATGGGATTTGTCCCACACCTCTTTGGAAAAGACTAACAAGCACATCTCCTTCTGCTCTTGGTAACCCGGAAAAAAGTTCCATGTGACGTACGACTCGTTTAGAACACAGGGAAACTTTTTCCCAGCAAGTAAACCAAAAATAATGTTTTATTTATATTATTTTTCATTTGTATTGGGACATTATAACTCTGCTTTTAATTGGTATCTATAAACTATAGGAGTTTGTCATTTGTTTTGTGATGTGGGATGTAAACCCGGTTCGTTTAGGAGTCCATGCATGCTGGATGGACCACGGTGCTGTTATTCATGCCTGCAGTACCTCAACAAGCTTGTCACACCTGCAGCATAATGGACCAACTGGGTCATGAGTCATTCAGCCTTAGATTAGGAGCAGAGGGAGAGAGGGAGAGAGGGAGAGAGAGAGGGAGAGGGAGGGAGAGAGAAAGGGAGGGAGGGAGGGAGAGGGAGAGAGAGGGAGAGAGGGAGGGAGGGAGGGAGAGAGAAAGAGAGAGAGAGAAAGGGAGAGGGAGAGAGGGTTTACAACCTGGTTGCTCAACCTGGAGGCGTGGTGTCTGTGGGCGTATCCATAGTAACTATACGTTTCAACTTGACAACCTGTAGACCTCCAACAATGTACATATCCTATACAGTTACAGTATACATACTGTACGTAGTGTCTCATAGGCATCTTCCGTCCCCACGGAGGGTCCCGACCGAGCAGGAACCTCTGCTGCTGAGAAGTTAATACAACAAGGAAGCGCAGAAATCTGCAGTTCCCCAAAAATATTAAGGCATACGCGATTTCCCTATCTGTTATTATGGATATGGGTGAGTTACAGGCAGAGTCACTGCCAAGATGGAGACACACAGCTCGAGCTTCAAATCCATTCTTCCTAAAAACCCATGGGTGACATCTCGGAGGGTTTGTCCATACAGCCTGTGTTCCCGCCCCACTGTTAGAGCAGTGCTGCTCTATACAGCTCCATGGGAAGATGAACGAGGCCTAAGATATGCTAGTGTCTGTCACTGTCACACAAATCCCCGTGCCCGTGAAGATGAACAAGGCCCGTGGGGCAAGGCGAGGTTCAAGGCTGGGGCCCGTCTTGTCTGCCTGCCAGAGGAGAGGAGGAGAGAGGAGAGGAGAGGAGAGAGGAGAGGAGGAGAGAGTGCTCTCAAATGAATTACAGACACTTGGAGTGATCCGGAGCTATTCATCACACTGACGGGTTGAGCCTCCTGTATTGTCTCCCCCTGTCTCCCCTGTGTGTCTCCCCCTGTCTCCCCCTCTCTCTGGCATACCTTCCATCTGGAAGGCATTTCTCTTCGCATGGCTCTGAGCAATGGACATGTGTGTGTGTGTGTGTGTGTGATCGTCTGAGGTTTGATTCCATATCAAGTAGAGCCCGACAGAATGTCAACAAGTCCCGGGAGACAGACAGACAGACAGACAGAGAGAGAGGCGAACCTCCACCCATCACCGTTGTCACGGTGACTGTCGCAAAGGTCCCACGATTGATTGATGTTTTGTTAATGCCGCCGTTGCCCGTTGTCATGTCGATGACTGACACCACGCGTGTTCTGCTGTCAACCCCCCCTCACTCCTATTTCCATGTTTACCTGTTTAGCCATCGGGTCTAATAGAGAGGAAATGCTCCTTCTCCCTCCTCACCCTCTCCCCCCCCCTTTACGAAGCGCGGGACCTGCCCTCGACACCAGCTGTTGTTGCCATAGCTACCACGACTAAAACGCTGCAGCTGCTGGCTCCTGCATGGTCGTCGTCCGTTTCGTTGCAGGAGGCAGTGAAAGAGCAGCCTGCCTGACCCCACCTTTAACCCCCTCTCTGTTTGTGTCCAAAACAACACACTCCTTAAGACCTACACTTGAAAACACAAACACCTATTAATGATTAAATACAACACAGCGACAAACCAGTCCAAAACACACAAACCTACTAAGGCTTGATTACAACACACCGACAATACACACCAAAGTGAAATCGCAGATGTCTCAACATTTCTCTCTCGTTTCTTTTTTGTGTGTTGTTCTGGGAGGCTGGCTCTGAACAGCAGCCATCTATATGCATACATGTTCGCTCTGTTGGGTCCATGCGCATTTAAAAGAGCAGTGAATGAACAAAGAGACCCTGACAAGCGGCTGATGTGTTCGTGTGATCGGGAGAAGCTCCCTCCATTCCCGTATGAAGACAAGTGTGCTGGCAGCCTTTGGCTACGGCCTCACGTCTTAACGTGGCTACGGGAAGTGGAGATGAAAGCTCAGGAGTGCTTTTGAGTGGATGGGCTGGCCGCCATTCAGATGCTGAACAGAGCAGCAGAGAGAAGATGGCATTTATACATGTGACATTCCTGAGTTTTCATTGATGCACCGTTGGGTTGAGTTCAACACCTACTGTGTCTGTTGCTATCATTGTAAAGCCCAACGCACACTGGCCGCGTCACGACAAGTCAAATGACGCCCCTAGCACCAATCGGTTGCTTACAATAGTCGGTGTATGACCTAGCAACTATTGGACACATGTACTACATGAAAGTCGCTTTGAATAAAAGCACCTGCCAAATGCCGTGAATGTAAAATGTTAAATGTAAATGTGTGCATGTGTTATAAAAATGTATTATAATATGAACTGAGCCTAATTACTAACTGTCTCTTAGTTTTGCGTTCGTCTCCATTTTACACTTTAACAGGACATCATGGGTTGCTTTCTTATCAAAAAGCAGGACATAATCAGATTAATTTCAAATAAACCCATGTGTAGCTTGGTCTTTTCAGTGAGGGCAGCAGGGCACATCAGCCAGCCTTCACCACGATAGTTGTTTTGATGACGCGCTTTGCTGGCGATGCATGATGTAAAAATGTGGTGATTAATTAAAAATGTTCCAGGCATTTATCTCTCTCTGTCTCCCTTGTCGACTCCTATAATATCAATATTATGCCACTACAATCTAAGAAAAAGATGATGCTCAAATGTTGGAAATGAAAATATTGGCTACTGTAATCTACACAGGCTAAACCTGAAATATGTGACACATGCACACGTGTGATCATATGGTTTGTGGGGCAGGTACGTAGTCTGAAGTCGATTTAACCATGTAATGTCTCACGAATGTTACTGTATGTTAGATTATATTCCCTATTGATTGTGTGTTTCTCAAAACAAACTCTTCTGTGGCACGATAGTTATGGTTCCAGTTTCTGTATCGGCACAACCGGCTATATCTACACAGTACGTGCATAATTAATCCAATGAAACCATGAAGTCTATACCAACCATAGTAGGCTGCAAATTTGACCTTTTATCTTTCAAGTCAATGATTCATGCATAAGCAAGAAAAAGCGGAAGTTTGATTTTGTTCACATCCAGCTTCCGAGTCGCCAGCCGCTTGACTCACATCACTGCACCGTAGCGAGGGAGGTGTCTGCTCCTTTTGAGTTGTCAGTAGTAACCGTAGCGAGGGAGGTGTCTGCTCCTTTTGAGTTGTCAGTAGTAACCGTAGCGAGGGAGGTGTCTGCTCCTTTTGA
>JAODOY010000520.1:0-11257 GCA_025399855.1 Forbesichthys papilliferus | reverse complement strand
TATTAAGTTAAGTTAGTTATAAGTTATTAAGTTAGTTATAAGATATTAAGTTAAGTTATTAAGTTAAGTTAGTTATAAGTTATTAAGTTAGTTATAGCTGGATAATGTGGCTCGGGAAAGGGAGGTTTGGGGTCCCTTGCTGGAGCTGCTGCCCCTGCGCCCCGAGTCCGGATAAGCGAATGAAGATAGATGGACGTTTCATGTCTGCGCAGGCTCTGCCTGTGTGCTTTTCACCTGCACTGCGGTTAAAACATAATTTCCCCCAGAGGGGGTTAATGAAGTGCACTCTTAATGGTAATCATATCTGTATGTGACAGCCATACACACTGTGTTTTAATTGAAACATGGCCGTCTCTAATTGTGCCGATGTAGCAGATAAACACCCTGCAGCGAGATGAATCACTTCTCAGCTCCAGCCGATACGAGATAAACGACCCTGCTTCTCTCTTCGACCCAAGGAATTCACGGTGTCCGACCCGGCTTAATACAGAGTCTGCTTGGTGTAATTCTCCCGTCATTGAGACCCCAGTCTTAATTACGTGTGGTTTTATTAGAAGGAGGAGGCTTTTTCTGCCTAAGGTTTTTTATTAGGAAGGTGGTGTCTGAAATCAGGTTGTCGGTGTGTTGTTTGGGTGTCAGAGATGATGACCTTTAATTACCCTTCATTACCCCACAGGCACATCCTGGGAGGGAGGGGGGTAGGGTTAATTGCTTTTACTTAATTGGACATCCAGGGAGTGGTGTGAACCTTTTCTGGGTAAGGGTGTCCTCAGAGATATTAGAATAATAACAACATGGAACACTGTAATGCATTTCAATGCAAGCAGAAATTGAATGCTTCCGATCTCTTAAAGGTAAAGTCAGCTATTGCAAGCTAAATGTAAGCTAATACAGTTTTTGTCAAATTCACCAAATATATCTATTTTACCGTTCTCTGAGCGTGTTGAAAAAATAATCTGACTGATTTGAGACGCTTTTTCTATGTCTCGGTCTTGTCTTGGACTCGATCTTGTCTCGGACTCGACCATTGGACTCACCAAATATTCTAATTGGACTTGACTGAGTCCAGCCATTGAGTTTAGTCCATTTCAGGGTTTTTGCTGCATAGATAATTACACACCTCTGTTATTAAAAGAGTATTTCTGTTATGGAGAAGGGAGTTGAAAAACATTGCCTGCACCGCGTTACAGTGGTAACGTCCAGGGATGCGCCTCGCCGGTGTGTGGTTTTGCAGTGGTGGACTAGCAGTTTTCCCAGCGCCCCACACCTACACCTGCAATCAGCCCATTGCCTTCAGCCATGTGGGCGTGAGGGCATATAGGCTGGGGACTCCCTGTAGTGTTTGTGGCTTATTGTTTGCATTCGTGAAGCCGTTTGGGCTGCTTTACGTTACGTGACTATACACGCCTTTTGTTTTACGTTAGCTTAGCCGTTTGTGTGCTGTTTCTGCTAAGTGATTATATACTGTCTTTTGTTTCGGTTAGTATACTTTTATTTTCCGTGACTGTACTGTGTTTTGTTCATATTAAACACTGAGCCGTGGCTCGTTAGCCTTACCTGCTTCTGTGTTCATTCGTCTGCACTCAGCTCTCCGTCACGGCATTACAACAGTACCCTACTATTACAGCGCTTAAAAGCACACGTTGAACAGAACGGGTAAGAATGGATTGGGGGGGGAAAGCGGGCGCAGTTAAATATGACATTTTAATCTACATATTGTATATATTAGCCCATTTAAATTATTACATTATTGCTATGTTTGTTTCAACTACCATTTGGCTCCTTAAACGTCCATGGTTGGCTCATCTGAGCTCTTATTCAAGTTGTTTTTCCTCATTGGATATCGTGGATATCCCCCTATCAAGTTCAAAATAATCTCTGTAGGCTGTAGGCCTAAACAAATCTCTGGAAATAAAAGTCTCACTGAACACAGAACATAGATTACAGTACATTTTAGTCAAATATTCAATTTAAATAACTTAATTAAATAACATAATTTACAATAGTTTATTATAGACACTAGCCTACTTACCTAAACTGTTCTAGGATAGCCTACATAGAAATGTAGGCTACAATGTATTGCTGTAGACTACCTCCTCTGAGAAATGTAATACAGTCTGTAATTGTAAGAAAGTCACCACATATTACATCTTATTGTCAAGGGGACACATTATAGGCTACAGGCATGATACACTAACCTACTAAAAGTTAGCTATAAAAAGTAGTAAGCAGTCTATCATTGACAACACTTACTGTTTAGCCCTGTTTGAATTAGAGTCTCATTTGGACTCGGACTTGACTTGGACTTGAATGTCCTGGTCTTGAACTGGTGTTGGACTCGACAAAGGTGGTCTTGAATACAGCCCTGCTCTATGGGAGAAGCACCAGAGATTTAATAGAGGAGACTTTGCAGCAAAAATAGGTTTACAGCTTACAGGTTCAAAACATGGTTTTGGCTCATGACAACTGTACAGTGGGTGGCGTCAAGTACTGCAAAGGCGACGGACAGAGCCAGCACAACACGGTGTTCAAACCCATTCTTGAGAAAACCTATGGGGCTTGTCCATATAACGTCTATGGTGACGTCACAGAGGGTCCATTTGGTCTATGGTGCAAGCACTAGGACCCAGGAGATCAGATCAGAGGCACGTCAGTGACCTCAGCTCTTGCCTGACGCACTCCACTCCAAGTGTTACAGCAAAACACTGGATGGCGTGTAAGTCATCTAAATGTTAATGACCCACACTTCTTCTTCTCTTGACTGTACATTTGGCCAGACTGGCTAAATGTGTGAGTCAGACATTTATATGATAATGCAAATTACAGAGCAATGGTCATTTTGTAAATTGTCTCTGAGATCCTCAAATATTGTCTGGCTCATTGAAGATGGTCTGCCACCAGTGTTTGGCAGTAACTAGTTACTGTAATTGTATTACTTTTTACTTACTTACTTTTTACGTACTTTTTACTTACCAACTAGTGTAACTAATTGCTATTTCCAAAACCGTAATAATATTGGTATTACACTGTAATGCTGCATTACTGTACTGTGTAAGATTTCTGGTCCTAGCAAACGTAGGGTAGGCTGAACCAACCTGTCAATCATCTGGCTTGAGAGGCTGCAATGTTTTCAATTTGGCAGATTGTTGACTCCGAAGGTTAATTATTGTTGCAATAAAGAGCATTCAATTCTAAAATGAGCTGGCTGAACAGGTTGTCATTTTTCAGAAGAGTGATTTTCAGAGTAGTGATTGTGAAAGTAATATAGTAATGTCAAGTCAAGTCAATTTTATTTATATAGCCCCTAATCACATTGCAGTCTCAAAGGGCTTTACAACCTACATTTCACAAGGAAATAAACAACACCCCCTTAACCTGATCCTCCCCCCGGGCAAGGAAAAACTTCCCAAAAAACAATGTAACTATTAACGTAACTAATTACTTTTAATAGCCAGTAATAAGTAAAGTAATATTACTTATTTTTGAAGGAGTAATACGTAAATAGAAACTTAACTATTCCTGAGTAACAGAAAATCACCCTGTCCACGTGTAGGCCATATCAGCACGTGGCAGCTCTAGATGGATTATTATGGGCACTTTTATGCTTTCATCCAGGGTAAGCAGCAATTTGATGTGTGGTCTCACAACCAGAACCTTGTCGAAGAGAGCGTTGCGTCAACTCCAATCACTCCAATAGGTCTTTTTTTTTTTCCACAACAATGGCGGACCGTGGATCCTCATAACAGTTCCCAAAAGTTAGCCGTAAGCAATAGAAACACCCCATAAAATATATTATTAATGTAAATTGATGCATTTATTGATGACTTATTACCATAACATGCAGTTATGCAGTTTATATTTATCGGTTCAAATTTCCCGCCAATAAATCACGTGACCACTGATTATTTCCAACATTGGCACGACTCCCTCTTCTACATGGCTTGTCACCACGGCAACACCTTCTCATGACACCAACCTGCATAATGAATGAATCTCTAAAATATTAAAGGACCCCTAACAGTTAAGGTTTACCGTGTCAGTAGGGAGGCTGGGGGGTTGTTGACTCTGTGAGTGATATGGGAGATCCCCCGTGCGTGAAAAACATCTATTTATTAGCATTATGATGTTGGTGTTTTCTTAATTTGTATCATATTGTGTACTATATTTGTAATGTGTAGTTTATTGACATTTAATTCATTTTACTGTTAAACACTTTGTGACTCCTCTTGTGGGTAAAAGGTGTTATTAAATTAATTTACTTACAAGAGGTGATGAATTTTCCAAATAATACAGTAAGTTGTGCTTTTTTAATTGTCTGGCTGGCCCCGCGACATATAAGTGTGTTGTGTCTACGTCATACCAACATACATGCCATGTACATTTACTATGTCTACATATAAGTGTGTTGTGTCTACGTCATACCAACATACATGCCATGTACATTTACTGCCTATAATGTCATGAAGGGGATTTCTAAAGCAACAAGCCAGCCCTGTGTCAGGGATGAGAAGTTGTCTAATCCCACTGACAGATAGCATTATGAAGCACATCCATTCTGCTCTTGTATACGGAGGCCCAGTGGCCGCAAGCCGTGCGTTTGTTCTTAATTAAATTGGTGCGTTGCTGACATAGCCCCTGGCGCTCTATTTCTTGAGCTTCATTCCTTACATGTGATCAGAGGAAGACACATTTGAAAGGTCCCTGAGCCACTGAACCGAATGCACTCACTATTTATTATAGGTGGCTTAGCAAGGTAATTTCCAAAGTTATAATTGTTCTAACTTTCATATGCATATTCATGAAAACAGTTTTGTTCTTCTTTATGCCGAATCTCTGAAAGAATCTTTAAAAATCAGAAACTTCCGAAGCAAATTTAGACAATGGCGCTGGAGGGAAGATGTCACAGAATAAGGAGCATCTTGCTGAAAAGTAGCCATCGATGCCAGATAAGGAGCTTCAATGTTAGTTAGCCAGTAAACACCTGAGAAGAAAATGCCAGTAAACACGGTGTCACTTGACACGTGTGCTTTCATGAAACCATGGGTTGTATTCACAGCTTCTGGGCCACAGCTGGTGCCTAGTGACCAGGGTTCAGGTGTGCACTGAACGGGCAAGGCTGCTCTTGAATCCACTGGGGATGTCTTGGGCAAATATTATGTGGGATTAGTGATGGGATATTGCGTCAGGAGTGCCGTCAAAACAGGTCAGGTGCTTCTGAACAGCCCTGGCTCCGTAAATGGGAAGACAGGCAAAGTGGTGCAGACCGCACCACACAACCGTATCCTGACCGTGGCAATGTGTCCAATGCGAGGAGGGGGGCGGAGCTTCCTGAGCGAGCACCCTATGGCATTGAAGGGGGGCGGAGCTTCCTGAGGGAGCACCCTGTGGCATTGAAGGGGGAAGTGTTCTTGTTTCCAGTTCAAATATCAACAAGCTTCCTACAGAATGACTATACCTTTAACAGAAGACTGTCGTGTGAAGTTCTCATCCAAACTCATGTGTCCCCATCCCGTGTACTGTAGACACATAGCATTTATGTGGTACATAATACATTTGAACATACAGTACATCTCTATAAAGTATCAATTCCTTCTTGTGCACCAGTATGTTTTTAGCACCCCCACGAACAAACAACAGGCTTCTATTCTTCATAAGACTATTTTAATAGCCTATCATAATTCCATGTTTAACTAATGTGACATCTTTCCACCTTTGATGTGTTGGAGCTGCATGCCCTATTTCTTCTGCACGTTGCTTTTGGCACGCGTCTTCAATGGGACCCCCATATGCAGCCTGGCGTGAAATGCTAAGACAGGAGAGCTCTCTCTCTCTCTCCCCCTCTCTCTCTCTCTCTCTCTCTCAAGCGTCCAGCAGAGCAGCCCTTGAATAGCGTGGCATTTCTCTCTACCTTTCATCTGTTGTGTGGCATCAGGGCTGTCAAGGGAGAAAAGCACTTCAAAGCAGCAATCAGATCACGCCCCGTTTTCCCTCTCCGCCGTACGTGAGGAGGACGGGCGGCGGGAAGCTGCAGTGTGTTACTACCGTATTGGCCAAGCTTATCTTCCGCTCAACTAATCCGTTAATCGCCGACTTTTAGGGTTTTTTTTTTTCCACATCACAGCTGGAGTGCTCAAGGCCATCGTAGAATGTGTGCACCGCCTGTCATCAACAGTTTGAGGGTCTGATGTCGGCCAAGATTAATGTAAAACGTGCATTTGTAGCCTCTGTGTGTGTGTGTGGGGGGGGGGGGGGGGGACCCTTGATGGTTCCCCATTGGGTCACTGTGATGTGCTAGATAGAGGCAATTACAGACTTACATTCCCAGGACAAGGCCCCACTAGAGGGAGCTAATGGGCTCTTCTAGATGGACACCTCTCGGCGTCACTGGATGACAGAGACAGCTAGTGTTTGCCCTGTAAACTTATAGGACTGAACTGTCATGAGGCACATCAATGTTGATGATGTCCTGGGTTGATTGGCACACTTATGTCAGTGTCAGCAGACTATGCAGTATGAGTGAGTCTAAGATAAGTTGTTGAAAACACTGGTGAGATGGGAATTTATAGGGATTAGCAAGTATTGATGAAGAGATGAACAAGCACAGAATACCCATCAAGGTGTTTATTTCGATGGAATATCTCAGCTACCTCTGAACTCACAGGGAACTCACACTGAAAGACACATTGCCACCACTTTAGAAAATATATATGAAAATATATATAAAAATAAAGCAACGCCGTGGAACAATAGAACAGCTTATTTTGTGTCATACACCTATTACAGTAAACAGCCTAATGTGTAAAGCTCACTATATTACAAATCAGCCCTTTTGTCTCCACAAAGCTTTTTGTGTGATTCAGCCATAAATAAATATATTCAGATCTTAATCGTCAAAATAGGAAGTCTAAGGAGGTGTGAAATCTAGACTTGTGAGACCATCGAGTTAACCACGAACATAAACTGCTCGGAGCAGTTTAGAAATGCAGCGGAAATTGCCATGACAGCATACCTCGCGCAAATCCTCTCCACCTTTCGTAGTATGGGTTACTCTGCAAGATACACCCGACATCACATTTATCCAACTCACATCCAAGTTATTCCACAAGTTACCTGGATAAGCCAGTTACCTTCCTTCGTAGTATAGACCACTAATTTCAAAAGCTTCAGTTTAACTTCACCGCAAGAATCAGTCTGGATATCTTGGAAATCATTGTTTTTCAGGCCGGTAAATAGTGTGTGGCCAATCAGTGGTGTTAGCTATGGGTGTGGTTTAGGTTTGTTTGATGAGGCAACTTGAACACAACTCAAAAACGGGTCCTACATAATTGAATGTAGATGCTGTAACAGGCCTATAGCATCGGGTTTGTTTACATTTATTAGATAAGCAGAGCTGCACTAAAGGCTTTACTCATTCGAAAATATGTTTTCATACTTTTCCCCACGTTTCATCTGCAAGAGTGGATTTAACAGGCTCTGCTGGTCCACAGGTTTGTCCAATCAGCTGCCAAGTATGTTTTTGAAAGAACCTGCCCTTTTTAAACAGTTTCAATGGCTCCCCAGATGGATGTGTCTAACAGACCATACATCTGGCATTGCATTTCATGTCACCTCAAGTCAAGAGGAATGAACAAAACCTTCTTTCTGGTGGCTAAACACTTAAGCTTATTGCTACAGTTTCATTTCACCTCAAGTCAAGTGGCTTGAACACGACTGTATTCATATCAATGCGGCTAACAGTTAGCATAATGTTAGCATTTGATTTCACTTCGAACCAGCAGGGTCGAACACAAACAACCTCCTCCTCCGTGTCAACGCGGCCAGCGGTGGTTATGAGCCGAGCTTAAACACGCACAAGGACGGCTCCTCCTCCTCTTTGATGCAGCTCTCCGGAGTGGATCACAGCTGGCCTCTTACGGCCCCACAATAGCTCCAATTACACGGACAGCACTCCTCCAGCGGGGCCCGCAGGGAGGGGCTGTTGGCACCAGGCAGGAGGAGTGTTACTGGGGGCCAGTTAGCTCCACCAGGAAGAGGTGTCTGGTGTTGGCAGGTCACCCTGACTGAGCAGTGGAGCAAGGCACCTCGGTCACACTTTGTGACAACAAGAAAGCGTCCCAAAGCATCACACAGCGCCACACAGTGTCACAAAGCGTCACACAGCAACACACAGCGTCACAAAATGTGCCGCACAGCAACAGAAAACCTTCACATTCACGATTGCTACATTGCCATCAGGAACAACAAGATAATGGGATTGATTTCTGCCAGCTGAGCAGAACTTGGTGGCTGTTGGGTGACATTGCTCTGTAACGGATCTCCATTTTAGTTGAATGTCTGCGATTGTTCCAAAATACCAGTATATCAGTGTAACCCTGAGGAGATGAGAGCACCTGGAGATGAACTGATACACAAGAACGCAATGACTACGCTCTGCATTTAAATGTACATTTCACACAAGCAGCACGACCAACCAACAATGCCAGACTCATGCAGTATAACAGGTGCACGTCATGATAGTGTAGCCATGAGCCCAGTGTGTGGCTGTGGTGCGATGGTTAGTACCACGGTTAGTAGGAGTGCATAGGAGGGGGCTCCAGACATCACCATCTGCCAGACATTAAACACATAGGAACATATCGTGTCTATTTCACAGCCAAGGGAGCTTCCCGGTGTCATTTACTCCCTTCAGAATGTTGTATCGCAATTCTTCAATGGCATTAGGGGAAAATCACTTCAGCAGTTCAACAGGGGTACAAATAACCGTCTTTGGATCCATTTTACTGTCTGTTATTTTCCCTCTCGCTGCTTCGAGCAGTCGCACTCCATTACCGGTTTGTTACGATACGATTCAACTGTCTCCTCTGTCCACGTCCGTCTCATGTGATGTGTATTGTCTGCCTCAAGGATGTCGACGGTATAGATGTTGCGTATGGTTTGGGACCTCTCTTCCAGGCAGTGTTAACGGCAGAGTTAGTCTTTCTCTAGAACGCTTGCTTACTTCAAGCTCAAACCAAAACAATCCCCCCACATTGAAACGCATTGCGAAGCCAAGCAGCGTTGTTGTTGTAAACGGTTTTCGCTACTTTGTTTATGTTCCTATGTACGGAGCCTGGGCTGTGTAGAAGTACTTTGTTTATGTTCCTATGTACGGAGCCAGGGCTGTGTAGAAGTATTGTTTATGTTCCTATGTATGGAGCCTGGGCTGTGTAGAAGTATTGTTTATGTTCCTATGTACGGAGCCTGGGCTGTGTAGAAGTATTGTTTATGTTCCTATGTACGGAGCCAGGGCTGTGTAGAAGTATTGTTTATGTTCCTAAGTACGGAGCCAGGGCTGTGTAGAAGTACCAGATTGTTGTTTCAGCACACAGTAAAATAGCAAAATGCCAGGAGATACTTTTTCACATAAAGTGTGTTAGCTTACAGTAGCTGACTATACCTTTATTTGGAACAGGAGCCCCTAACCCTGACAGGCCTTCCCCAGGTGTCTAATGTGTTCTGCACTCATTAACGCCACACCCCCTCCCCCCCCTCCCAAGATCATTTAGATAGCAGCTCTCACAGCTGGGTACATCTGACAGATTTACACCCCCCTACCCCCCCCCACCCCATCCTCCCCATAGAGCCCCCATTAAGCTAGGAGCGTTAAATGGGAAGTTTAGCTCTTCTCTACAGGATTCTGTTCTGGTGCTTAAAGGCATAGTCAGCAGTTGTAAGCCCGCTGCCCGTTCTCTGTGCGTACTGAACATGTAATCTGGTGCTTCTACACAGCCACACTGGCTCCGTAAATAGGAACACAAACAAACATCAATATCTTAGCGGAGTTTCTGAGGGAGCAGCCTAAGGGAGAAGAAGTTAGCAAGCACGCTCGAGAACGCCTGACTGAAGCTTTAGCTTTGTGCTTGTGGTGCTTGTGGTCGCTCTGCCACCTCTGTTCTGTAGGAAGGCATTGTTGTGTTGTGTTGCCATGTCCACCTGATCATGTGCACACGTCATGCACAAGCCCCGGGCAAGTAGAGCTTTCAGGCGTTGACGACTCAATATAGAGGCCTAGGGCTGCTGTGATCAATGGTTTCCCATGTGGTGTCCCCGTCTGCTCTGTGGATGCCCCCCCGCCACTCCCCCACCTCCCCAGACGGTCGCAGGGACAAAGGGAAATGTTTACAGGCTCCTCATCTTCAGCGTGTGTGGTCCAGTGAAAGAAAGTGTGCTGCTAAACCGCTGAAAGTGAATGGGAGGTTCCTGACAGTCTGGTGCCACCACGGTTTAGATGGTGTCGTAACTCGCCAGTGAATGCTCATTGACGGGCAGCATAGCTATTCCTCCTTCCAGCTATGAACCACATGTGCCCAGTGAACATGTGGGATATATTGCTCTTTTAATTATTGAAAAGTGCCGTAAATATGCTGTGAAATCAGCGGACACATTAATAGTATATTGCTCTGAATTCATTTGCCAAAGCCTGTAATTACTGGCTTCAGCCTTATGAGCAAACCTAATTAAAATCTGAACCCTGAATTAATTTAGTAATATTACCAATTTTTTCCATTTAGTTTTTTGTAAATCTCCATGTTAAGACCGTTACCTGCTAAGTAAGAAAGGAGGAACATCCAAGACAGATTCTCACTAATCCTTCTTCACTGAGAGAGATCCAGAAGCTTGCAAGCTTCTCAAAGCCACTTCAGGTATTAATGAATAAAATCACCCTGGCAATGATACAACCTGGCATGCTTCAAGTCTTATTTATTTAGTCCTTAATCACACTACCGTCTCAAAGGGCTGCACAGTCCATATTTCACATGGAAACAAACAACCCCCCCCTCCCTTTAAATAACTTCCCACCTTAGTTGCCTTGTTCGTAAGAGATAACAGATATAAATGTAAGGGTCAAAAACCTTCATCTCCACTGTAAGGCTCTCTCTCTCTCTCTCTCTCTCTCTCTCTCTCCCAGTCAGCTCCAATCAAGTCTCTATCAGTAATTTATATATTGATTTGTGGTTGGCAGTGTGTGTGCGTGCATGTGTAGGTGGCGCCTGTGTGTGTGTGTGTGTGTGTGCGTATGCGTACGAGTGTGTGTGTGTGAGCAGCCTGCTGGGCTGTCTGACAGAGCCTCACCTTTATGGGAGGGCTGTGTGTGTGTGTGTGTGTGTAGGAGGCGGGGCCTGTGTGTGTGGGGGGGGGGGGGGGGTATGTGTGTGTTTGCGGGCGTGTGCGTGCGCGAGTGTGCGTGTGTGTATGTGTGTGTGTTGAACATGGTCTT
>JAODOY010000519.1:0-13654 GCA_025399855.1 Forbesichthys papilliferus | reverse complement strand
CCCCCCCCCCCCCCCCCCCCCCCCCCCCCCCCCCCCCCCCCCCCCCCCCCCCCCCCCCCCCCCCCCCCCCCCATGCTCATGAAAGGTGCTTGATGAACTGGTAAACTTAGACGGCTAATACCCCCAGCGCTTATTTTTTCATCTCCTAGCTTTAATGATAAAACAGGCAGAGGGCAAACAAGACGTGCACAGACATGTCTTTATGGGGCTGGTGCACACACCTGCACGGTCAGCCATACTGTCCGTCTGGAAGGGCACACGTGTCCCTACAGTGTTGCTGTATTCCCGCGCGCTATGTAAGGTCTGTTTGTACCTTAGAAACACCTGGGCATCTTCCATGCGGCACATTTGTTGAGTAGCTTAAACACCCACATTCTTGTGGAGCAGAAAGGTGGCTTTTTGGAGTTGACCTCGATACTCGCACTTAGCTGGAAATGCATTGAGCTGGCATCAATCATAAATATGGCCAGATTCTTGTTTGGTCTGTCAGCATTAGTGTATCATGCCCTGCATTCATTCCAGGGGGATACTGAGCAGATAGGAGTGCACACAATGCAATCAACAAGCATGTGAATTATCTCATTCTCTTCCCATTGTGCACAGCCAGGTTCCATAAGTACAGTACATCACCATGTGGTTCTTTTATATTTTACCATACTTTATTGATTCGCCTGAGAGGAAAAGTATCTAAGTAAATTGCTTCAGCATTCAGCAGATGTGAACAGAGTACATATCACTTATCTGTGAATCTGACCCTTGTCTTCACAGTGGCAAGGAAAAAGTATAATGCAAGCCAAAGAGTAAATGCTGCCCCTGAAAAAACCCTTAAAGGAATAAGAAAGTGAATAAAAGGTTGAAAATACATCTTGGCTCTATGGCAGACCACTCTCTTGCCTATAAGCGAGGAGGTAAAAGACATCACAACAAATAAAATGTTAATACAATTTTAACCTCTCAGTTTTAGTAATGCTGTAGCTGATCTTGCTGAGGAGAACAGTGTCTGCCCGAGAACTAGGTCCCAATGTCCCATGAGACCTTGCAGCGAACACAGGAACTTCTATGAAGCTTCTATGACAGGCGAGTCACGCCTCTTTCGTCCGTATGGAAATTAGGTTCTTGCCTTGTTATTCTGCCAGTGCTGACCCAAACCCCAGGTCAGACCCCCCACAAGCAGGTGGCCTCTCTTCTACCCTCAGAGCTTCACGACCGGAGTTTCGAAGAGAGACATTCCCCATCTGTAGACCTGGCAGGGTGGTGTTAATTGGCCGGTGATAGAGTTGGTCTGGACCTGTGTATGGATGGGAGAAGGCTTTTGGCAGCGTGCACAGGAACTTGCCGCTGGATGTGGGCATGGAGTCAAAGCGTGAGGAGCCAAAGGCGATGGAATACAGAGCCAATGTGTTTGGCTGGGATTCTTTTTTTTTTTTTAAACAAAAAAGCCACACAGCCTTGAAGAAGTGACAGGGCTGACATTGAGATATCTGCTCAATTCTAGTTTGCAAACTGGGCCCAGGCTAGAACCTGCTTTGATGGTGTCAACCTCCACCTGAAAATAGTAGTTATAGATGCTGTGAGTATTAAAGGCAAAGCATTCATTCTGCTCAGGTATTATGCATGTTTACACTACATGTACAGTAACACCGGGACGGAGAAGTGAGTGCAGACGTACTGTATGAACACAGAAGCAGGGGAGGCTAACGAGCCACCGCTTGCCGTTTAATATACAAAAAAGAAGGCGTGTACAGTCCCGTAACAGAAAACACAAACGGCGACGCTAACTTTAACAAAAGGCGTTTACAGTCATGTAACACAAATGAAGCAGGGAGTCACCAGCCTATATGCCCTCACACTGGGTGCGGGGCGCTGGCAACACGGGCAGTCCACCAACGGCCGAACCACACACCGGCAAACCCCGGCAAAGGGATGTTACACTACATGGAGAAAACGTGCACGATTAAGGACTTTAGGCCTTAGATACTCAAGTGGCACATAGTGTTATCATAACCATTATGTTGAGTGGGAATTATTCCAGAGGGACAAGATCAGAGAGAACAAGTTCTACGTATTAACATGGACTCTATGAATAATCACACACACACAACTGGTTCCCTGAAACGCAATGACATTATTTATGTCTGCAGGGCAACATTTTTCAGCTGAGGCCTTATTCATACAGTGTCGTCTTTATATGTAGCTAATCCGAGGTGGTTAAATTCACTCTGAGATTCATCGGCTGCATCAGCCAGCTGTACAGTAGAGGCCCTCTCTTTGCTTCTCATAGACGGTATTTTGCTAACCTTCTGTAACTGTTTTAAGTAAACATACATTTCCAGTAGAAGTAGGTTGCGCTTTTCACAATGATTACTCTGTCCTTATTGACACCAAACTAAAAAGCCACGTATCAGACTAGATTTGGAGCATGTTACAGTATACACAAACGCATTTACACACCATTTTGGGACAGATGAATGTACATTTTTATGCAAAATGGATACCCAAAAGCGCTCCATCTCATTTAAAGGCCTACTGTAAGAATTCAGGAGGTGGATTTACATAAGAAGTGATTTAGATTTGATGAGATACAGCTGTGAAATCACATTAAAATGCCTGTTTGTGTTTCTGACAGCACCTACTGCAGCATAGCGCAGCGTCAGGGTAAGATGGGTGTATTCATTGATGCCATCGTGGTAGCTTTACAACCACTGGCACTGCCACTGACAGCATGATGGGTTACAGAAATGAAGCCAGTTTCTAATGCCAGTTCACATGCCAGGGTACATGCGGTTGCCGCAAGGATGCTGCTGCAGAGAAGACAGGACAAACGGACGCAAATGCCAAGACAACAAGTTAAATGTTATGCAAGCACCTGGCAGAGGCTACTTTTTAAGGCAGTAGTACGGTCAATGTGTTAATTTAACCTCTGCATGTAATTACAGTAACACCCTAAGCCCATTCACATCTGAGCATCTGTTAACGGTCTTCACTTGGTCTGCTGTTATGACTGCAAATGCCAAGTTCTCGTTGGGAAGGGATGGTGAACTGGGGGGACAACAATAGGTTGCAAAATGGTGAACGCAGCATGTGAATTTAATATGGAGAGGGTAACGGGGGAATATTGAATTTACATCTGGGATGGATTCATCAACTTCTTATTGATGTTAATTATTGTTGCTAGAGGAACAATGGATAACCTCTATCATATGCAGCCGGGCAGACAACACCAAGCCTTCTTCAAAGTTCTCTATTATGATCACACACTTTTTCTTCTTTCTTGGGTGTGGGTGGATTGATTGTGACTGACGTAAAGCTGTTTTCTCCGGAAAATTATTTTGCTATTCCATTTTGGCAGAATTTTGGTGGTGTTAAAATTACCAAAATTTTGGAAAGCATTTTCCCTTTCATTGCTTTTAATGTCAAATTCAAACCTTTTAAGCGTGGAGGACATCCATATTTTCTGTCTTCTTTCTGCTAAATGACATCTCAGTACTCATTGTTTTCTTTCTGAAGACATCCTTTAGGATGGGAACAGTGAGTTTCACATAAATATGGACTCATCTCCCCCCGGTGCATCTAATTGGAACCTGCTGTGTGTTCAAAGATGGGTGGGATAGAAAGTCTTCCTGGGTTGAATTCTTTAGGAAAGCCCAGACTTTACAATTGAATGAGAAGAGCGTCACCAGTGTTTCATCAACACGGGAAAAGAGGCCAAATTAAACGTCCTCCACTAGGGGTTAGGGGGCAATGGGGAGTAAAGTTCATGCCAACAATACGCTTTGATGGCCACTGATACACTAACTATAAAATCTAATGCATGGAAATCACTGTTCCTCTCAAAAATGGCAACGCTTCAAAGACTAGAAAACATGTGAGGCACTGTAGGTGACCCGACCATCATAGAGAGAGGAAAAATGGTGTCAGAGGAGACGAGAATAAAGGCAGTATTAGAAGGCATACTGAGTCCCTTCATGACTGAAATACTGACTTTCTTTCACTAATATGCTTTGCAGGGATGCAGCAGAGGGGAGACACTCGTCTCAGTGAATGTCAGGCTTAAATGCAAGCGCAGCCTACAGATGGGAAGTCTATGGGGAGCTCAAGCATTAAAGTATTTATAGGAAGCCAGCTATGGCTTCTCTAGACTCTGGCATCACATTTAAAAGGGTTGCCAGTACAGTACACTACCTTGCAGCATTCATGTCCAATAAAATGGCATAGCTGCTTCTCTTGTGCATGATACAATATAACCTGTGTCTTTGTATTTCCAAGGCAACCAAGAACCACATTTTTAATAGGTTTAAACGTTTAACTTGAGCCGTCCTTGTAAACTTTACGGGCATACTCCAAAAATAGGTCACACACAGCAGATTACAGTTTCTACTACTGTGTACGGTATGCTTGTCTGGTGGAAATGGACTTGTACAATAATCCAGACACATTTACAAACCCCCTTACCTTTTCTGCGATGTCAGCCTACAAGCAAACTCATCGCATATGTCCACTGTCAATCCACCTTTTAATTTTCTGATTACAGAAGAAAGAAGAAAATATGTTTTCGTGTTTGTGTGATTATAAATTAAAACAGTGACAGGATGTTATGACAGGATCTCCAAAATGGACATTCAAACTATGAATTTACAATTTAAGTACATGCTGTTTCTATGCCATAAAGCTATACATTTAGGAACAATGCAATGAGAATCATGCTACAGTAGTCATTGTTTTTCTTTGTTTCTTTTATTTCCCCACATCATCTCAGTGGTGTTGGTTCATGAGGTCTGATTCATACTCTGTTGCAACATGGGCAGTGGGGCCAGGCAGCAGACAGACACTGAGAGAGAGAGAGAGAGAGAGAGAGAGAGAGGCTTGTTCATTCCATTTCAGCCCAGTAACTTCCGTGGTAAACGGACAGCCTCTTGTTTGCCTGGGTATTTGGCCTTACCTTTTGGGTGAAGAGATCTCTCAGCATCTTCAGTAAGTGAGTATCAGTGGCAAGACAGTAAGATATATAGATAAGTGTTTGTGCATGTTGGTGCATGTGTAAAACAAAGACACTACCTACATTACACTGTACCCCCACCAATATATTTAAATATTTTGTGTGTGCATATATATATATATATACTGTAAGTGTGACCTTTATTAAATACTGTTAATGGAATGCAGTTGTATTTCCTTCAATGCATTGTGCATGTGCAGGAAAGAGTGACAATAACCTATAATAGGCTTTTTTATGGGAGCATGATCTTTTTCATTCGACCGAGCCTGTAACCTGAGTAGAAGCAATATTGTTCTCTTCTAATGTATTGAATGTATGAAGCACTCTCCAGAAAGCAGCTCCAGAATGCTGACTTGATTTGGTGGTTGAATTTGATTTTCAACTACCTTCCAATTTATCATTTGATTCCAATCATTACATATTATATTTAATGATTTGCTGTTACATCATAAAACATATTTAGATTTTAAAAATAATTAGATTTAGCTGCCTGTGTATACGTAAGTAAAACAATGTGCCCACGTGTGATTATGAGAGAGCGCATGCATATATGATCTTTTGACTTTTTCACTGAACAGACAACCTACAGTAGGTATCAGAGTTATCTTGAAGATGTAAATTGTATTTCTCATACTGTCTTCATTTAAAGAAGAGCTGGATCAATTGAGGAAGCAAAGGAATTGCTTTAAGCTGCAGAAGCAAATATGAAAAGATCCAGACGTTTTGAAATAATAAAACGGCAAACTGAGGAGATGGAGGAGGCCAAACGTCGCCATAAAGTGGAGATAGGAAACTACAAACAGAGGGTTTGATGTATTTAGACTATGCATATCAGATTCAAATCCAGAACGTGAAAACAGTGGGCATTATGTATGCTATGCAAATGCAGAAAGACCAGGCAGATACGGAAAAATACAACATGTGAAGTCATGCGTGCTTTCAAAGTCGACATCAAGGAGAGAGAGCTTGCCCATTAAACTGCATAAAATATCTTGAAGTACAAATTGTGCAAATTAAAAAAGACCAACTCTACCTTATTAAAGGTCAACTCTGCTTGTCCAGAAATAGCTGCTGCTTTCAGTCACTCCTACTTCCACAGCTCACCAAGGCTCCTATGTTCTCTACAGACGTGAACAACTGCAATGGGGTGAATATTATCCATTTAATGTGGAAAAGACACTCTACTGCTAGATGTCATATTAGCGCATCTCAGACCAAAACAAATGGGCCACACACAGACACACACAAATATGCATGCACGCACGCACTAACATGCTAGCCTGAAGCTTGAATTTTGCCGTTACAATCAGTCTGAAAAGCCTAGGAATCATAGAAAATGTGTAAAGAGTAGCAACTCAACGTACCATTCAGTTGATAGCTATACGGGCGTGGCTTAGATGTGCCGAGAGCCAAAACAACCAGATGGTTCATCCAATCAACTGCCAAGTACCTGCCCTTTACAAACAGTTTCAATGGAAGGCTTCCCAGATGTACTTGTGACTAACAATGAATCTGGTACCTGGTAGAAAACAAATAACATGCGCTTGGATTACAACACACAGAGTCAACTACTGACATATCTCATTCTCTGCTCCTCCCAGTCCCTGTCTGTGTCTATATGCTGTTAGTTCAGTCATGTGGTCATTGCCATGGGGACGTGGCCTTGGCCAGCACTAGTATAAACAAAGCGACAAGCAGAGAAACACATGCTGATAGTAATAGAATATCATATGTGAAATACCTATGGCTACATAGTCATCCCTAAATAGTAGCGTTACAGTATTTTTCAATTGCTTAAACACAATTTCTGAAAGACAAAACACATTCTCAAAACTGTAAACACAAACCCCACAACAGTAAAAGTGTTAACTACAACAAATCACCTGCAAATCAACTGCAAAAGGCCCTCAGATTCTTAAAAGTTAAAACTCATGTTGCAAATTAAAACTATTTTGTCAATGAGTACACCACTTACACCAAATGCAAATGTATCTTTCTAATTGCATTAACTCAAAATGGCCTTCACTTGGTAAATAGCATTGCAGTCAAAAGATGATGCCTAAAATACTGTAATTCTAAATAGATTGTTTGACCAAATGTGTTTAGAACCAATGCATGCAATTACAGGAAAGTAAAACAATGACACAGCACTGTAAATTTGAGGTGGTACTGTAAAGCTGTAACATACTATACAGTAAAAAGAAAATAAATATGTTTAATACAAAATAAATATGTTTAATACAGTACTGAAGACAAACCTGACTGATTATCAACTGGTTATCAACATCACACCTGATATGATTTCCTTAATGTTGTAAATATTTCCTTGTATTTTATGTCATGTTGTATATTGTATGTATGTGTTGTGTCATGACCAAAATAACAAGCGGCCAAAATAGGTTTCCTCAGGAGGGTGGCTGGCTTCTCCCTTAGAGATAGGGTGAGAAGCTCAACTATCCGTGAGGAAGAGTAGAGCCGCTGCTCCTTTGCATCGAAAGGAGCCAGTTGAGGTGGTAGGGGCATCTAGTAAGGATGCCTCCTGGGCGCCTCCCTTGGGAGGTTTTCCAGGCACATCCAGCTGGGAGGAGGCCCCGGGGAAGACCCAGGACTAGGTGGAGAGATTATATCTTCACACTGGCCTGGGAACGCCTTGGGATCCCCCGGGTCAGAGCTTGCTAATGTGGCTTGGGAAAGGGAAGTTTGGGGTCCCTTGATTGAGCTGCTGCCCCCGCGACCCGACTCAGGATAAGCGGAAGAAGATGGATGGATGGATGGATGGATATCTCCTTGTATGCCGCTGTCTGTCATCCCCTGCAATATTCTGGTGTGATGTCCCCACACCCAGCATCCATGGCGTCTAGCAGGTACATCCGGGTAGGAGGCTGGCAGCCATACACTTTACTGTACATTTCAGTGCTGAAAATAATGATTAAATTGGATGGAGGAATGATGACTAGGGTGGAGGTCATACATGTAGACATGTTTATGAGATCCTGGGCTTTGCTAACTTTTACTGCCGCTTCATCCGGGACTTTAGCTCCATCACTGCCTCCCTCTGTTGCCTCGTCTGGGATAGGGAAAGGTGCTGTCACACCCTGTTCTGTTTTCCCCACTGCCAGTATTGTGTTGGGTGTGAAACGTTACAACACATGCTACACACATACGGCGTTGTCAGCTGGAGGCTTTTATTAGCTAAACGGGCGTGGTTTATGTTTGCCGACAGCGAAAACGAACAGATGGTTTATCCAATCAACTGCCAAGCATCATAACCTTTACAAACTGTTTCAATGGATGGATCCCCAGATGGAGTTGTGACCAACAATTAATTAATTAAATAATTTATTCATTCATTCGTTCATTCATTCATTCATGTTTGGTTAACCAAGCATAATTATAATACAGTAATACTTTTTTAGTATTTTTTATAAATCTATTAATTACAGCAATGTTGTGGGAAACAGACGGTGCGACCGAGAGATTGTGGTTAATAGTATTTCTTCATTGTCTAGCTAAACCAGTAAATCTATTTCTCAAGATGAGTGTTAAGTTGTAGGCTAATGTTCAAGGCATATAACAAATGTATTGTAACTGTTATACAGTCTTGTGATCGATTTGCTTACTCCACGTGAACATTTCTTGCATCAGAATTAAATGCTTGGTTTTGCTTTCGTTCACATCTCAGCAGTACCGGCATTTTCCATGAAATGTTGTTATGTCGCGATGTGGGATATTGGCGGAGTGAATAAACAGGTTAATCGACCCGTGTTCCTGTTCACACATTACCCCATGCATTAACAGTCCCTGTAAAATGCAGGGTTATACAGCATACATGAAAAGGGCTTATGTCTGTTACATCATTTAAAGGCTTGCTCAGAGGAACACATCCCAAGTATTTGTAGATTTGAATGCAAAGGAAATAATTATTTTCATTTGAATCATATACATCTTGACAGCCCATAAAGCCAGTTGACATTTATCACATAGATCAATAACAGTAGTACATGGATTCTACTGTACAGTAGGTGGGAATTTAGATCTAATAAGCAAAAACAAGATAAAACTATCTTGAGCCTTGGAATGCCCATTTTAACCAGGAAGGAAGTGAACACTTATTTCCTCCTACTGGGCGTAGACCTCTGGTTAATTTTGAAATTATTGGACAGCAATCGGTGTTGCTACAACTGTTTTTATCTTGGACACATTAACATCAGTGTTTTTTTTGTAAGAGCGGATGTTGTTTTTCCACAATAAAACGTGTAGAGGCAGTTTACAGTCATCATTAGCAACACTGTTCAAAACCG
Organism: Forbesichthys papilliferus; assembly: GCA_025399855.1. Taxonomy (NCBI): domain Eukaryota; kingdom Metazoa; phylum Chordata; class Actinopteri; order Percopsiformes; family Amblyopsidae; genus Forbesichthys; species Forbesichthys papilliferus. Next base: position 4,357 of record JAODOY010000519.1, on the reverse strand, counting down.
TCTGATGTGACGTATTTCTGTGATTAGACCATAACAATAACCAAAGTTTCAAATATTGTTTACTGTCAATTTCGCGCATGTGTGACGATGCAGGCACATTTACCGTGCATAATGGTTAACAAAATTGCATGTAATGCTTATGTGACTAAGCTATAGGCCTATTAGCTCATGATGTGTGCGTGCTTTTAATCATATGATTATTTTTTCTCCGATGAGTGAAGGGGGAAGGTCAGAGGGCCACGGTAGTCACGGTTCACTACTTCTATTAATTACATGCTTACATGGACCTTGTGAACAGAATACATTTTTATAAGAATGTTTTAATGAATTAGTATTATAATCATCAAATACTGTATATATCCAGCCATATTCCTCTAATAACTGTTAAACAAAGTTTATTTCATTGCTATCGGTGTTGCCGTTTCCCATTTGTATTTTCTGTCGCCTTAATCATATATATGGGGTCAGAGTTTCCGTATAGATATTGAAACTTTAGGGCAAGATAGTTTTTTTATAAATCCTGGACTTGGCGTGGAAAGTGTCTTTTCTATGTACACAGTGTTTATAAATGAGACCGCAGACCCTTCAAAAAGCTTCCGTTTAACAGGGAGAGCATTTGAGTTGGGCACTGATTAGCACTAATCAGTGACATCATTGTGCCCAGGGGATGTTGTGGATGATAATATGCATTTAACAGACCAGGCCATACATTCCTACAGGGACCACATGGACTAGGAACAACTTCTAAGTTTAGAGCTGCTGGGCTTATTATGACATTCCTAGTGTGAGTGCTTAGAAGAAAAATCAACCGAGCACTTTTTTATCAGAGTGTTGTGTGTGTGTGTGTGTGTGTGTGTGTGTGTGTGTGTGTGTTTGTGTGTGCGTGTACATGTCCTGGCTATAGTAGCAAAAGGATTGTGTTGTTTCATGTGATACCTTCACTTTATGTATTTTATAGAATGTATATGAGAAGTGAGTTATTAATGCAGTTTTCCAAGTGGACATTCATACATCATTGGCGCATGGCAACAGTAAAGAAGAATGGTTAAAATCAAACTACCTTTAATAGCTAACTAAAATGAGTTGTCTGAGTCATGTTCTCTAAGCTTACTGTATATAGGAAATAAACAAATGTTCTTACACAAGCAAACACATTATTCACACCAATAAAACAAGTATAAAACAATGTGACCACTCAGCATACTTCCTTTCAAACCAGCTGGTGACAGAAAATCCACAAAGTTGGTATATTGAACAAATACAGTATGGTGCAAAAGTGCATCATTACACCCATAGAACCATAAATTCCCTTTCCCTTTGATGTTTAGAATCTGCACAAAAGTGCACATGGCCATATGGGGAAGGGTAGTGAAAGAAGAAGAAACATACTTTATTAATCCCCTAGGGGAAATTCATTCTCTGCATATAACCCATCCCTCAAGGGCCGCTGTGCAGCACCCACGACTCCAGATTGAGGCCAGTGTCTGGTCAACGGCACTGCCTGGAGGGTGAACCTAACATGTTTTTAATAGTGAAGGAAACCGAAGCACCCGGAGGAAACCCACGCAGACACAGGGAGAACATGCAAACTCCACACAGAAAGGTAGGGTTGACTGGGGTTCGAACCCAGGACCGCCACCGTGTTGCCAAGCATAACAGCACTCTGTAGGAGAGGCACATGTGTATCAAACTAAAATACCAACATTGGTTTCAGACAGCCACAAATGCAAGTAACTTTAAGTGTAGGCCTACTTACAATGTCTATAGAAACCTTTACTACTAGACAAATTAAAATAACTGAGATCATGCTTGTTATAGAAATGCATGGCGTGGTCTTAAAAAAACAGGGCCCCATAGCAACAGGTGTTCTCCCAGATTATGGAGGGCACCATCTAATCATCCTTTTCTTTATTTATTCTTCCCATCTTTTATGCTGCAATGGAAGCAGCAGAAGCTGACCGAATGGAGAGCTGATCACAGAGGTTCTTGCCAACTCCAGCCTGGCCCCTTAGATGTCTCACATAAGGCTAAACAGTCCACCGCACTCTCACGCAGCTGAGCGTATGTGGTTCTCCCTTGCTGTGCAGTGAATAACCTGCGGGGGTCGTTATATAAACAGGGAGAGAAAAGCTGCGAGAGAATTCTTCATAAGATTAAACTGGAAATATGCAAACACCAAGTGTGAGAAATGTCAATACACACGATGCTCAACCGAGTATATGCATATTGTTAAAAATGGGCATTTAGAAAGCAATTGATGACATTGGCCATTGAAAAGACATGGCAGAATACAAGGCATTATAAAGGCTGCATCAAGGCTGGCTTTTGTCGAGGCTCAAATTTAGACACAAATAGAAGCTGAGCAAAACCTCCTATGTTCCTGCTTATACAGAGATAAGCTGTCTGTATTTGGCTCTAAGCACACACACACACGCACACACACACAGACCATCAGCAGGGAGCCAGTTGCTCATTAGCAGACATACATGTACTCTTATCTCCAGACTGCTTAGCTTGGCAGTACAGAATTTACCCTACCCCCCACACACACACACACAGACAGACATATCCAAAACTCCACCCTCTCTGCCCATGCCTCCTCACTGAACTGCACGGGCCACCCACAGCACAGCCCAACAAACCCAACTCTGTCAGATGTCAGTAGCAGGATGGCAATTCCTTCCGTGGTTCAGTTTTCCCAGCATGAAGGGAAAAGTTGCATTCGTCTAGATTTTTTACAGGTTGTTACAGTAAACATGTTCCAACTGTTGGTTATAGACATGGTGTGCTTAAAATAGTATTTGCTTTTAGCTGCTCTACAGAGATGATTTAGGTCGAAATTGGCGGCTAACTAGTGCTTCATAACAACCTTATAGGTGGGAGTCAGAGATTTTGGAGAAAGATTTTTGATTTTAAAACAAAAACACATCTCTCTCCAATGACATAAGGCGTTCCCTCATAAACTCCGCCCCCAAACATTTAAAACACAATGCTATGGTGCGCGCGGTCTGCAGAACTTCGTTTGTTTGTTGTTTATCATTTACAGAGCCAGGCTTGTGTAGAAACACCATGTTATTTTTCAGTGCGCACACAAAACAGGCATCTAGCAGACTGTGAGTAGAAATTTGATATGCCGTTTTGTTTTACAATCGCTGACTACACCTTTAAGTGTCCAGCTTTTCATTTGAAGCCCTGGTCCAAGTGGTCCCCTATAAAGATGAATGCCCATGTAAGAAGATAAATGGTCATTTGCTGCCCTTGAAGGGCGTTAAAGCTGCGCGACAGGTCATCTGCACTTTATTCACATCCAATCCTTGGCCATAGATGTAAACCACACATGAAGATGTGTGCTCTACACCTCTGTATTCCCTTCCCTCCATCCCCATCACAGCTGGTAGATGTCTGTAATCCAACACACCTACTGTCTGGTACAAAGGCTTCTAGGAAATGTGCCTGGGTCTGTTTTTGCAGGAATGCAACTGTCAGATGGAGAAGGATGACAGGGAAACGGGAGAGAAACGAACTGTCGACTCTGGTGGGAGGTTAAAGAGGAGGCATGCCATCTCATAGTTCATGCATTCATACTTTCCATTACATACACATTTATTGAGTAGAAAAACATTTGGTAAACAATGTTTTGGGGTTAGGACACCACCTTTACATGTTTCTGTAAATATATTATCTCCAGAATTGACCAAAAGAGAGCCCCAAATAGGAATACTTTATAGACCATGTAATGATTGGTGGAGAGGTCATTTATATAGTAGATTAAATGAAAATAGAGAAATATAGTCAAGTAGACTTTACTGTATTTGTTATGATGTGGTTGCCATTACATTGTGATATTATTTTGAATATTGCTAGAGTTCACATCACATTCATTTATGAATGCAAATTTGAGCCAGTGAATTGGCCATTGGTCCACTCTGTGGCATATGTATTATAATATTAGGCTGCTTGACTATTGACATTAATATTAAATGTGATGTTTTTTTCAGGCCTCCCATGAAATATCAGTACGAGTACAAACAGTATTTAATAAAATATGACAATGCACAAGTAACTAGCCATTTTCAGTGACAACAGCTGTTTGAAAACTGTGTTTATTGATAGTTATGTAATAATAATAATAATAATAAAAATAATAATAATAATAATCATTATTTATACAGCACTTTTCTTACAGAATTGCAGTTCAAAGTTTTACAGAGAGGGAATACATGCACAGTTTAACCAGTGACTCACTTTCTTGCAACTTTTACTTAAATGTAAAACATAAAAGCATATTTTGTTTGTTTATTTATATTTTATGGAGAGATATTCTGGGATTTTCTAACTCTTGCCCTCTATTGCAACA
>JAODOY010000518.1:0-13654 GCA_025399855.1 Forbesichthys papilliferus | reverse complement strand
CAATGGATACAGTACATTCAGGTACATCACTGTAAAGGAGAGAGAGAGGGGGGGGAGAGGGAGAGAGAGAGGGAGAGCATTAGAACTGTCACTTGATCATCTGTTTATTATTATCTGCCTAGCATGGTCCCAGTTTAGCAGACAGACGTGCGTGGCTTGGCGCATGGCACTGGCATCAGTTTGTTTGTTTGTTGTGGTGCATGACACAGCAATATGTCATGCCTTGTTCATTTTACAGTAAGTTGCCCAAACAGGGTGTGTGTGTGTGTGTGTGTGTTGGATTTAAACAAGATCTTCAAACAAAGTCATATGACAGACCGCAGGTACACTACCATACAGTAAACCCAGCCAGATATTTATAGCTCTTTCCATTGTGAAATTTGCCAAGCGCTAATGATGGTCCGTCTCACTGCAGTAGCAAAGGGTGTGTGTAAATAGCAGCCCTGTGCAAAGACTTGTCAAAACCGAGCTAATGAATCTGAACCTGCGATTAACCACAACAGGCATGCATGCAAGATGTTTAGATGTCATGGTAGACAAAAGTTTGACAGGATAAAATTAATGGCCCAAATACATGGAAACATGGTCGATAGGGGGTGTTGGTAATCGCAACAGATCTCACTAACCCGATCGTTGCTTGAAGGCTAAGCAGGTTATTGCTGGTTACCACAACACAAATAATAAGTAGGAATCTGTCCACAGAATACATGTTTTTCTAAAAAAAACATTCATTGTCACCAGGAATACATCATTTTAATATGATTATCACAGCTAATAATTGGAGCAACAATATTCTGTAAGGAAGACAAACGTACAATTTTTATCTTCCTTACAGAATTTTTGTTATAAACATGCAGCCTTTTGTGGTTAGGTACAGTGCTAAATATATACCGACCATGCTAATTGGGGTGGCATATTGTATCTAGTGTGTGTGTAGTTGAGCACGGCTGTGGTCATGGGGAACAAAAGCTAATCTTGTTGGTGTAGCCCATGAGGACCCCCCCACCCACCCGATGGTCACCACTGACCGAGGCGCTGGAGAGAAAGTGAGCTAATGGAGAACAGAGGTAACAGGGCTTTCTCTATAGCACGCTATATGTAGCCCCCAGCACCGCAACACCTCCCACAGCCTATCAAAAGTTAATTTGCACTTAATTAAAGAGCCTGGCTGCACACTGGCACAGGTAAAAATACAACTTCACCCTGAACTCTCCTCCCCTCGCTTGCAGTCTTTAGTCCTCTCCCATGTCTCTATGCTTCTCTGTGGATGACCTACATGTAGCCAGCATGGGGACTTAAAGGCCGCATACTACTGTACTAAATATGAGCGCTCCAAGCATGCTTCAGGAGAACAGGTCGGTACAAAACAAGTGCTTTGAAGTTAGCAATATTTATACTACGATTTTCATGTGCACACATTGTTTCCTGTCAGCAATACTGGTGTAACTAAGATATTCGCTGGAACATTTTATTTTTAATACGCCTAGAACACTCATTCGTAATAGGACATTCACTGCCATCTGTAGTGGACTTCAGCCTGTCGCACACGCACCTTCAACACACACATGTCCACGCGGACAGAACATTTTGGAGGTGCGCTGTATGCATGACGATATTTAAGTCAAGTCACAAAGTCAATTAACTGATTTTAATTGCACCGTACCTCATAAGAGGTAGGGTGCAATTGTACGTGCAAAGTATGCCTGGGCCTTAACAGACATAGCCTGTGTTTGCAGAGGAACTCTTATTCTAATACAGTACCAGCCACCATAGAGGTGGGATCTTAATGTGGCTACATGCTCCCTACCCAAGATACCCTGCTCCACGTTATGTGAACGTGGAGCAAACAAAGGGAATGTCTAGAGTAATATGTGAGGCACAATGTTTTAGTAAACACTGGTTGCCAAGTGTCATTCTGGATTGTCCCTTTAAGATGGACGAGTGGTGGGAACCAAACCACACGCAAACAAGTAGCCCACAAAACCTCAGCTCTAGTTAAGCAATCCTGACTTGCTGTGCTCACACTATCCCAAAACATTTGCCAATTGTATATGGCAAATATTTGAATGCAACAAATAGGATGCAAATTAGGCTACTAGACGAGTCAAATGTTCCATCAGACAGACTTCTTACAAGGTATAAGGTTGATACAAAGGAACGACTTTGCCGACAACTGGTTTGGCCGGTCCTATGAGCCAGACCTCCAAGCAGAGGTCAAGCCTTGGAGGTTAACACAGGGGTCATGACCTCTGATCATGATTCTGCTGAATAAGGTATTCTCCAGCTGGTCACAGCAGAGCCTTTCAACCGGCTTGGCACTACAGCAGAAAGAGAGCATACATATTCGATATTTGATCTTCTTGGCGAATTTCTTCGGACAGTTATAGTGACGTTTGTGCTAAACGATGTAAACTACTTGTTTGTTAATGTGTTCTTATCGATCCCATTTTATTTTTATTTTTTTATTATTGACAAAATGCTCCTTGGGGATATTAAAGGTGGAGTCAGAAAGATTGTTGATATTTTAACTGGATCCAAAGAGAAAAACACCTCCCTTCAATACCACATGGTGTTCCCTCAGAAGCACCGCCTCCCAAATTGAATAAGCATTGCCAAGGCTGGGATAGTGTTGTCTGTTGTGTGTCTGCGACACTTTGTGTTCCTATTACAGACACATGGCTGTCTGGAAACATAGGATCCATTATAGCTCATTGAGCTCCTATTTCTGTATTTCCCCCCTTCATGTTTGTGTCAATCTGTCATTACACACGACCCTGACATTTTATATATTTGTTTTTCATTCTTAGCAAGAAAGTACCGTATTACTAACTGCTCTGCTCTCTCTCCTGTTCTGTGTCAGCATGAGGTGAGAAAAGTGCAATAAAAGCAACCAGTACCTTGGCTGTTTATTGTAAGATTTTCTGCTATAAAATGAGAGCCTAGCTGTAACCTCAGAGTCAAATGCTAGCAACCCTTGCTATGAACAGCAACAATTACTCCCCCCCATAATCTCACAGTACAGTCATTAGCCTCCCTACATCCAAATAACCACTATACTGCTTTGGCCATGACAGAGTCAGAGAGCTTCAAAATATGGAACAGTTGCTAGGTTACACCTGGCACTATTAACAAAAAAGAAAACACAGGTCTGCAGTAGAAAGACAGTTGCCAAAGCTACAACTTTACACAGAGGTATGAAGGAAGTAAAAATCTTTAAGGTAAATTTAGGATTTGACATTCAGCATAGGGCTGGACGATTAACCAAAAAATAATCGAAACTGACATTCAGAACCTCTAACAGACTTACATTTTGTAATAACTTTTTTAAATCCTGTTCTGGAAATAGGGGGACACATTTTTAACAGATAGGCCTATTTGTTGGGACCCGGACACTGCACATCCATCTTGAAATCGGAACAATCCCAGGCACAGCAATAATCCACAGACTGCAATTAACGAGTAATATCTACTGAGAAAAACGCTGCTGTCGTACTATCAATAGTAACCACGACAGACATAAATCAAATGTAAACTTCACATCACAGGCTCGTAACACTGCAGCTCCGCTGGCATCACATAAGCATTTATCAGAGCAGAACATACTCCTCCTTGGAATAGTTTACACCATCATGTAGTAAAGCAATTTTAATAAAACTAATTCAATGAGACACTCCTCAGGAAATACAATTTTCAGAACAATAGCTCTAAAATATCAGACCGAAATGCATACAAATGGTAGGTGCATTGAGGGAAAGGCGCACAGATTTCAAATGTATGATATGTGACTGACACAGTACTACCGGGTAGTTCTATGGTAAAAACACAGCTGGGTAAGTACAGTGTTGATAATTCTCCTGTAGTTTTCATTATTTATTGTTGGAGCCCTTTGCTATCAAAATTAAATTATCCTGCTTTTACAAATTTTTTTTGAAAAGTAAAAACTATTTATACTGTTAACTACTGTGTTCTTTAATAGGGATGCAACGATTAAAAATGTTGATGGTGCGGTTATAGTCTGAGGAATAATCACGGTTTCATGGATTATTATGCATGAATTTCACTAGCAATACCATTTTGGAACGCGATCTAATGCCCTTTCCCCTGCTATACTACTCATTGAGTGTTTCCTCAGTCTGGAAAAATAGATGGCTACTAATCTGTGGGAGGAAATGTTAATGGAGATTTGTGTAGAAAATATAGCTGTACTACATATATTCAACTAACCGGATCGAAGTTTCAAATAATCCGTTCTCCACTACAGTGTATTTTGTTGGCGGTCTCCAAATGTGCGGTGCTCTGCTGCTGGAAAACCGAAATGATCCCTTTAATTTGGCTGGTCGCATAATTCATCGTTGCGGTCTTCTCTGCACTATTTGATCGTGATTGCACTGAAGCCATAAATTGTAATTTCTGACGACCTGACATGTAAACGTAGGTAACATGTGATTACTCTAGTAATCACATTCAATGTTGCTCTCATGACATTTTTCGAGTATAACTTTGTATTTGTCCTGTCTGCGGATTGCTCCTAGCAATGTTTGTTTGAATGTCGTCACTGTTCAACCAAAATGTCCCTATTTTGAGAGTGAGGAAAGAAAACACTCGGTGTAGCTGAGCCTTTATGGTGATAAAGCCGTAGCGTTTTTAATCCCGGTTAATAATGAAACCAGTTCATCGCTGCATCCCTAGTCATTAATCGTAATCGAGGTACAATGTTCAATTAAATGTTCAGAAATATCATTAGGCCAGGCCTATTTCAGCATTCATTTGCTTTGTTAACAAGCCATGTGATGTACTGTACTGTTAAGAGACTCAGGCTTTAATGAATACAACATTGTGCTCAAAGGAAAAAATGTGGCTTGGTATACAATGCTATGCTCCACCAAAACATATTGAAGTAAACAAATGGATACTTACTGTAGTTATAGTGTGAACAAAAAAAATTAGAGGGAAAAAGTTCAATAGGAACCCAGCATCACCCTCCACCGGTAAATGTTAATTCGATAAGACAAAGAGGGCAGTCTGGGAAACCATGGTTTTTACTAAAACACAGGAACACAGCAATTTTGCGTGCAGGTGTTAAATACATTTGTCTGTCTGTAAAGGCAATAAACTACGATCAATAATCAAATCATAGCTCCTCTCACAGCCAGCCCTTTACTCTCTAGAGAGGATACCAGTCACCACTCTACTGTGTGTGGATACACTATTACATCATTAGAAAGGAGGTTACTGGCTTTCAGGGGAGGGTTTGGATGGCTAAAAATAGATGATAGATGGAGGGCTTTGACTGAGGAGGGGTTGGGGGAAGAAGTCACAGCTGGAGCAGCAGGAGGGAAACTCGCCTGATAAGCTAGCCCCCCCCCCCCCCCCCCTCCCCCATATACACCAGGTCTCCCCTGTGAAGCCTGACACCAAAGCAACTGTGTTGGGGGGAGGAGGCAGGGTCTTATCTAACTGTCCATCAAACCCATTATAGAACTAATTAGTGCAGCTCTACCAGAGAAATTAGGCCTATAAACTGGCTCCTCAGGGCCCCCGTAACCCCCGTTATCTGCCTGAGGCCTGGAAGAAGAGCCCTGGTGTGTCCTAACTTTATGATCCATGACCTCGTCAGCTTATGGTACTGTAGTACTTCTCTAAAAATGAAATTTCATTTCATTTATTTCAGAAGCTTGAAATAATCTTGCAACACTCCAAAAGCATTTCCCGTCACCCCAGGGGGTCCCTCAACACCCGCTGCTAGAAACACTGGTGTCTGAGATACACTGGCTATCACAGAGAAGGAACAGCAGTGGCTTCAGACAGTCAGCAGCTATAGTTAACAGCTACAGTTGTAACACTGACAGCTCCCACACACATCACAATGAGCATATTTAAAAAGGGGAAATATGAAAAGCTAAATACTAAATAAAGAACATAAAAAAACTATTCAATAATTTTATAAAGTGCTTGTAATCTTCTATGGGTAGTGCAATGGGCAACATAGACTAGATAAGTGTCATAAGAAAAACAGGAAATTACAGCACTTACAAAAGCCACAGCCGTGTGGTTTGAAAGGCTTCGACTGAACAGCACAGAACTACACCTCATTCAGCATATCTCGCTAACGGCCAAATCAACCTTCACTATTCAATCAGCTGTACAGCGGCAAGACCTGAGATTGCTACTGTACGTGCCTGCAAGTTACTGTACAAAACATCGACTTCCAACCTTAAAATAAACTGTGACGTGATGCAAAGTTGGTGAGCATCTCTCTACATTTAACTATGGGTGAGAATTATGGGCTAGGATGTTGGTTACTTACACTCTGAAAAGATTGAAGAGTATACACACCAGAGCTCTGTATATTCCAGCTTTGGCCAATGGGGAAAACATACTTTTTTTATATATAAATTGAAATAACCCCAAAAATGATATTTTCAGGCTCTACAACAGCATATTAAGGCCATTGTAGGTAAAAAAAAAAAAAGAAAAGATTTGGGTAAGGGGATAAGCTTTTGTGCGTCAGGAGCTACAACACAGAATGCAATGCTGGTTACATCTAAGGGCAACTAAAATGGGATTTGTATTACAGCAGGACAAAATAGGCTACAGATCCAATTATTTGGTCAACAAAGTGTTATCCTTCAAAGAGGGCAGTGTTTTAGCCTAGGTCCCAGTAACATTTCTCCAAATTCCAGGGGTCTCATTTATAAAAGTTGCGTAGGCACAAAACGGGGCTAGAAACGTGCGTACGCCACTTTGCACCCAAAGGTTGTGATCTATAAAAAAATAACTTGACGGGAGAATGTGTGGTCCTCCATGCATACTTGCATGCAATACAAAAATTTGATGAAATGCGAAGCTGCGACTCCAATGGCAGATGTAAGAATCTTGAGAGATGTTTTGAAATTAATAACATTTTGAAAAGTAAATATAACCTCTTACATACAGCAGGCACGTTGCTATGAATTTTAAATATAGACTATCTATTATTAGAAATGCCTAATGTTAGACAGACATATGTAGAGGTGCATGTGAGCCAACAATGTAAAACAATAACATTTATTATTTTTTATACCAGAAAATGCAAGCTGTTTACTATTCAGCTCACTGAATGTTAGTGCAAATACAACATTGTAGTAAATATCTGTTCTCTCAGAACTATGCCATGTCCCCTTTCCCCAGAATTAATTTGTGTGTGTTCTGTGCTGAATAGAATTTTTATATAATTTTTAATAATATTATATTATATTTGTGTTTTAGCTTAAATGTTGGCCTTATTAGTTTCGGCATGTTTTGGAACAATAACTACATTGATTGGACACCCTTACAGAACGTTCCACATTGAATGCATTGCTTTTATGCATTGCTTATATGCACGGGTGTTATCGCTACACGTTACTTACACGCACGTTACTTTCAACTATATCTTTGCTACATTTACGCCTTCATGCCTTTTGTTGTTGACAGATGAAAGAGACTTGTAGAAGTCATATTAGATCAGTGTCTCAAACTTGAGAAAAAGTTTGTCTATAATGAACTCCCCACTAACCATGAATCTCTAGTGATTGGGTAAAATTACTTTCGTAGGTTTTTTGGGGGGTTTTGCATTGCAGTCATCGATTAATATTTATTTAGGGCGTTTCAGTGACCATTTATAGGCAATTATAATTATATAGGCGTTAATTGGGTGGGACAAGACGCTAGATTTCAAGTAAGTTGTGATTTCATAAGGAAAACTGGATAAATCTGAATATTTTTGTGCCCACACACTTTGTGTTTACTTCGTATGCAACATTCTAGTGTGAATTCTACGCACAATTTTATAAATGAGACCCCAGACGATAACTTATGATAAAGATTCTGGGCTAAAACCATGATGGCTAAATCCGATTGAAATGTTTTTGATAAAGTCATGCACTGCAAGTATTAACACTGCAAGCTGCATCTGTGGTGTGAAAGCAAAGAAATCCTTGAAACTGAATCTGAGGTCATGGTTCTCAGCCGGAAAAGGATGGAGTTTAAGTACCTCGGGGTCTTGTTCGCGAGTGAGGGGTCTATGGAGCGAGAGATTGGTCGGAGAATCGGAGCAGCGGGAGTGGTATTGCAATCGCTTTACCGCACCATTGTGACGAAAAGAGAGCTGAGCCGGAAGGCAAAGCTCTCGATCTACAGGGCAATTTTTGTTCCTACCCTCACCTATGGTCATGAAGGGTGGGTTATGATCGAAAGAACAAGATCACGCGTACAAGCGGCCGAAATGGGTTCTGTGTGTCAGGTTAGTAAACCTAAACTTAAAGCGATGTGAATGAGGTGATCAGGATATTCTTGACTGATATTATGGAAACATTTCAGGTGGGAAATACTGTATAGAAGACATATCTAGACAATCAGAACCTGGAGTTTTGAATAGCAACCAATTTTTTGCTACAAAGGGGTGGGAGATGAGCAAATCACAGAGCCAGAAAATACGAATATGAAAAGTTTTGCTTTAGTTTATGCCATCTAATGCCTCTTCAAACAGGCCCATTGAGCGCTACAACAAGCTACCTTGTAATGAGTTTTGCTAATCAGAGCATTTAACCTTCTGCATCTCTTACCATGTTTGTTACTCAGACAGAGAAGAATGGAGCTCAGTTGCTGTAAGTGTCTTGACTACATAATGACTGCGAGTCAACCTCCCTATCCACCAACTTATCCAGCCCTCTGCCCATACAAAATACACTGTGCGGGGCTGTACTGAAATATGGAAGCGGTAAGGTTTCTGACACAATGTGACAACATGTCAGATGTTTCTGTGTAAACTCGATGAGCACTGAAGTGCTGAACACTCTGCCTCGAGGACATCCTCAAGAGGATATGCTAAATCTTTTCAAAGGAGCACTCACTCTGCAAATAGGACACATTTAACAATGTGCATAATTCACAAATGGAAGAAATGCTGAGAATTAGGCTACCACAAATGTGACAAGGATGTATGTTCCACATCCTCTAACTTTAAAGCCATGTCTTTTTCTGAAGCCTCTGTGGTACAGTAATGTATGTAAGCAAAGAAAACATTTTAATTTGTTTTTATCAATGCTCTTTGTACTAGTTGTCATGTTGTATCCACACCTAGTGGTACAGTAGGTTTTACTTTACCTGGAAATTAATGATGATAGGAGATCAGATTGTGCATTCTCGTAAGGGCCATAACCAAATATGGTTTGCGTTATGTTCTCAAGTATGCTTGAGTATTAACTTCTTTCTCTCAAATTAACTAGCCTATAGTTTGTAAAAACTACAGCCACAATTTGTAGTGTTACAATTTTGTTGTTTATTTAGTTGTCCATCTACACAACCTGGAAACTCACAAAAAAAACAATTGAACAATTGAAATCACTTATTAATACATTTGTCACAGAGAAAACCCTTGTGACATTGCTGCCCAGTTAAATTTCTCACATTGGGAAATCTTTTCCACAAAGCAGGAAGTTAATTTCCCCTGACATGACAGCAGTAATATTGTTCTAATGTCTAAACATTTATGACCCAAAAGTGAGATTAATTTTAATGACCTGAAGAAAATGACTTTTGGCTTGAGCCTATTTATTTTTGCAGTTCTTTGAACAACCACTTACAATGTATCTAAGATATAAAATAGATCTAAAAAGGACTTCCAGTATGTAATGTATCGTCCCCAGAAATGATCTTGCCATTGTGCTACTGTTATTTTTGTGATGAGCTGCAAAACTATTGCAACCAATCATTTAAATGGGTGTTTTGTTTTCAGTTTTCTGAGTACTCAGATGGATTGAGGTTATTAGATTGAGTTGGCAATTCAAGAACATGTTTCTCTCTATAGTTCAGCATATTACAGGTCCTGCTGCAAAGGGATTTTACAGAAAATATTACTTTTATTTGGTTGGTTTGGTTGGTATGAAATGTTTCTATTCAAAAGATCACCCTGCTGCTGTTATTGGCCACCACATCATTAATAAACACTAGATCCGGTGATAAATTATATCACCAAGTCATAACACTACTTCAGGTAATTACTGTAGGTTCTGGTTAGGATATTGGGTCGACCCATTCTTTCACCACTTTCTTCTTTCCATCGCTCTAGCAAAGGTTAATCTCTGTATTATACACTTTGTCCGTTAACTGTACAAGTTTTATTAGGTTTTGTTTGTTAGCTAAATGACACCTGGTCTTTCTCATTATTAGCGCATATGGTGCATCTTGTGATAAACACTCTGTGGATATGATGGTGTAGTAGTAGCCTTTCCATTAGTGTAATCTCTGACACAGCTATGCCTATGGTTGTGTTATCGGTCTGGTCGGCCTTGGAAAAAGGAAGTGAATGTAATTCTCAGTTCGCTACAGTGGTCTTCCATGGTCATCCAGGCCATTTTGCTATTGCTGTGCACACAAACATGGCAAATGAATTAGGAAGCTCCAAACAAGACATTATATAAAAATAGCACGTTTTCTAACTCAATAATCTCCAACATTTATTCAACTATTATTTGGAAATGCTGTCCCTACTAAAGAAAGCTCAACCATTGGCATAGCAGCATATATCAATGGAAGGGGCTAGTGATAGGTGTGTTATCAATCTGTTTCGATAGCTGAGTAACACGTCAGTTTACTACACAACTGCTGCAAAGGAATCAACAGGAAACAGTTCAGAGGAAGATGAGGAGGAAGAAGATGGAGGTGTTGCCTGCATCACAACGTAGATGGTTACACTTCCCTCAGGTGGAAAGCCTTGCACCAGAGATACTATAAGACATGCCACATGTATCATTTTGAATGGAGTTCTATGGGAGAATTCTGAAACGGCAAATATGGCAGTTGGAAGAACATCAAAATAACACTTTTCAAAAGAGCTAATCGTCTACTTTATAACTGACAAGCATGAACCTATTTAACCAATCATGTGGTTGCATTGACGTAAGCCACCTGCCTATACTTTCTTCATAGAAAACTGCCTGGGGTGTTTCAAAGATAGCTGCAAGTGGCGAGACTTGCCTACAAGGACTTTAATTGTACGTCCTGGAGAAACACTGCACTGTGGACCGGACTGTAACTGCTGCACTCCTTGACCTTTCTGGGTTGTGCCTCTATCTTTCCATTAGGCCTCCGCTCCCACCATGGCTTCACCATTAAGCTCTCTTCCCATCAGCAGTCTCTGGTCTCCCTTGGCTTGCTCACTCTTTTTTTGGCATTTCCCTCTTGCCGTTAGGGGCCTTATCTCGCGGCACTCTCCTGCACACAGCATCCTGTTTGCGCTGAGGCAGGACAAACATTGTCTCAGCGTGACGCCGAAGACATTTCACAGGCTATCACGTTTTCTGCATGGGCCTGATATCTCTATAATTGGGCTCTTCCTGCTGTGGAATGGGAGACAGTCTGAATGGAAATAAATAAAGAGCGAGAAGAAAAGGATGATTATTTTTGTGTTTGTTGTGTGTGCGTGTGTGTGTGTGCGTGTGTGGGAGGGGCATTGGGTCCATTATTTTATTTTCACAAATATAAAAAAAAAATGCCCCAACAAGCTCCCAAAACACACACACACAAACTTAGACAATTCTGTCGTCATGTACGATGTAGAGCAGCAAGATCAACAGTGTCCGTGTGACGAAAATAGGTTGAAATTCATCATAGTTCATCAAGCCATCCACTCCCTCATCACCAGGCAGAAAAATGCCCTTGATTTGGGCATACAGAATATCATGTCTGAAATATGCCCAAATCAAGACCAACTCTCCCACGTCGTCTACTTCAATAATGGTTCCCCAAAGCATTGACCTTCGCCATGTGCCAGAAATCTGTGGTTCTAAAATAAACAGAGGAGAGAGCAGTGGGTTTCCACAGCACAAGACCAGCCTGAGAGTGAGTGAGTCAAGCCTCTAAACCACCATCACCACCATCACCACCACCACAACTAGCTTAGTGGCTATCTGAGGAGCTAAGATAGCCACAGATAGATTGGTTTGTATTCTAGTAAGCATGTCTCAATGTCTGAGATGGTTTCTTTTTTTTATCTTTGTTAGTCGTCAATCTATTTGAGCAGCATTTACATGTGTCCTTCACAGACTAGATGATGTAGGCTAGACCCCGTTTTCAAAAGTGTAAAAATGTTAGGCAAAATAAAGGGACCATAAAAATGTAATTAGGTGCATCACAAAATATAATGACTGTTAATATTAGATTATGATGACATTTTAACCACCCTGTCCATCAAAATGACAAACGCAGAGAAATGGCAATCACCTGGCAACCGAAAGGTTATTGGTTCGACCCCTGCCCTGCCCATCCTGGCTAAGTGTCGAGGTACTGTAGCAGCCATCACCATGTGAATGAATGGGTGAATGTGAGGCAATCCTGTACAGTTACAACCCACATAGAAAAGCACTACACTAAAAAATGCAGTCCAGATCTTAGAGTAGAGAAACAAAATAATAATATGACACGATTCTTAAAAGGTGGGTCACAAATCAACCTCATCAGTTTCACAGTTCCAGCAAGCAAAACACTTTCCTCTGGACTACACATCTTCCAGTCAGAACAGTCAATCCCGTGACCTTGTAGAAGAAACAAGCAAGACAATAGGACAGAATAAACTGTGGAAAAAGCACACACACAAACAGGATGGGGAGTGGATGCAGACCATCAAGCTGCATGTAAACAGGAATCAATAAACAAAGTGCTGTCTAACTCTAATCTCTCTGTAACAGATGCAAAACGTGTTCAAGCTAACAAAAACACCTTGTATAGTACTCAAATGTGTGTACACACACATCATTGTGAACATTATATTTTGACTGAAAATTTGATTTTGGATAATGGTAAGCCTAGAGTAGTCAAACCTAACCTGGTTTCAACGTAAACACTGTAAATTTTGCAATGTTTCCAAATTATTGGAAATTGCATAAATTAATCATATTTTACGGGAGCAATGGTTAGTGAGCTAGCTGATTAGGGTTGTGTTTTTTGCTGGTCATTATTCGTTGGTTTTAATGTGATTTACGCTCACTTACAGGAGAATGTGTGTTCTCATCATTCCTGTCAGGATAGTCTATCATGAAACCAAAAAGGTTAAAGGTCATGGAGGCCTTATCTAAACACTGTGGTCTTCTTGATTAAGCTCCACACAATCAAGGCAAGTCAAGAATTAGCCTACTGAGTAAAGGGGGCAACATCCTTGATAGAATTGTGTGTGTAAAAGTTGTTCTGTAGTTCTGTTCTGGGCACACTCGATGACAAAGAGGTTGATAACGATACAACCCTCAATACCAAATATGGTGACCGCAACATGACATGACACATGTAGTGCTGGGACGATTAGTCGACGTAACAGACATCACCGGTTATGTAAATACGTCGATTTGCTAAATGTACCGTCGACTCGGAAAAATATACCTTTAACTATGCTCCGATCTGAAAAAATAAGTTACGTCGATGGACTATGAGAGGCAGCAATGAGCTGCGAACGCGCTTAGTGATCCTGAAACCAAAAGAAGAAGACAAGTGTGTGGCATGGTGTGTGTTTGTGTGTACCTACCATAATACATCTGCTGATATGTCTGTACCAGATTCATTTGGCCCGGCTTATAGCCCGTGACGCGGTAAATACCAGACGAGCAGCAGCTAACAATGTTAGCGTTAGCACTCTGCTAGATGC
>JAODOY010000516.1:0-13655 GCA_025399855.1 Forbesichthys papilliferus | reverse complement strand
TAGTGTGAAGCACTTTGTGTTACATGAATTTGTATGAAAAGTGCTATATAAATAAAGATTGATTGATTGATTGATGTGTTTTTGTGTGTTTCTTCCATTTACTCACTTTAGCACATTTTATATGTGCACTTGCATTTCAAGTGTGTGTGTGTGTGTGTGTTTATGTTAAATTTGCCTTGACATACAAGTGCATAAGAAAGACCATTAGAATGTGACGAGAGGATGGTATAGCTAAATAATAGGATTGGAGAAGAAAGCCAATCAAATTGATCAAATGTCCAGCTACTAATGTAAGAACAGCATTCCTGCCTTCTGCTCCACTCCCAGTGATTACAGGGTCACTTTGTGATAAAACCTCAAGGTCTTAAAGGGGTAGAGATGTGCTTCAGATCTCAGAAAAAGTGATGCTGGATGGAGAAATGTTTTTATTTTATTGTTTTTTTGCCAGTTTGTTATTGCATTCTTGACCTTGTAGTGTTTTGAAATTATATGGTCAGATTGTCTCATTGTTTCGAGGAGTGGTTTCAAGAATTTCTAAGGACCTTATTACAAGGGTCTAAAATCTATATCCATAGATTTTGATTTGTTTTGGCTGATTACACCACTGCCATGGTTTGCCATGGTGAGCGGAGCTCAGAATGAAGGTGCCAGTATACTCTGCCCTAACAGGTGAAACAAAGCTGACATGGGAGTCAGGAAGATGTCAATCAAAGCTCAGTACATGCTCACACAGTTATAAAAAGAGGTATAACCAGCCATGTTAGCTCAACACATCTGTGTGGGTGGACAGGGGCTATAAATAGCAGGCAGATGGAAAAGGTATATACAGTAGAGGAGCTACACTATCTTGTAAACCAACGTGGTTTTATTCAGCCCTCATTTTCCTTATACTGTACACTCAACAACAACTCATTCGTTAAACACAATTAAATTAAAAACAGGCGTTCCATCCAATAAATATCTTTAGCTCCAGCTCAAATTAAGAAATTAAATGCAATGTCATTTAATTCAGTTAGTCAACATAATTTTAATTGAATACAGCTTTAATAAAATAATTACAAAGTAAAATTGATTTAAATTTTTCCAACTAAAATATATATAATTATACTGAAATGAAATAGGTCAATTTAAATCCCTTTTATTTTATCCCACATATAGACACGAGACTTAACCTGGTTGAGGAAGTATTTTTATTGAAACAGTTGTAAGTATGGTCAAATTCACAACCATCCCATGACAACACATTTGTTCTATCAGTTGTAGCTACAGCTATTGTGATAATAGTACAAATAAAATATCACTTTTGAAATATAAACAAGATATAATAATTATAATAATATAATAATATACACAGGAATATCTTGAGGTCACATTGTGACATGTTACTGTCACCTATCCAATCCCTTGTGCCTGAGTATTTGAACAGTCTAGAAACAGGTGGGTGAGTTAATATGGAGAGGAGCATGAATGTGTGTATGTGCTGCCTTAAATCAAAGTGCCTATGCTAATCAGCTGGCTGCTGATGTGAGGTGGAGCAGCGCGGGGTCTCTGTGGGTGTCTGGACCGCATGCTTCCGTTGTGACGGCCAGGTGGGGGCACTCTGCCAAAGAGCGCTGCCAGAGTGGCGGGAAAATGTACTGCCACTAGCTGCAATCATCACATTAGCCTGTGGACACCACTTAGACGGGGCATGGACGTTACAGGCAAGTGGCAAAACAGAGAAGACAGTAAAAACTGAAGCTGGTTTTTCCAGTTTAAGTCAGTTCTGTGACTATTACAAGTGGTAAGTTATCATTTTAAAACTATACAACAAGGATGCTTACTCTATTTCAATTAGGTACTGTGTATTCCTTCAATTGTGTCCAAAATCATATTTGTGGTTGAAACAAACATTACAAATACACATTTCCTTGTCACGGGAGCTAGTCTATTACTTATGGTAAATGATCATGTGATCACGGTAATCCAATCGACAAAACTACAATCATGCCAAATGGCTGAGAGATCAAAGCTGTGCCCTTGACCCTCCCAGATCAAATAGAGGCATATCTTTTAGAGAGGTCATACGCTGTGTCAAGTCAGTCAGCATGCGTAATCAATGCCATAGAGCAGCGAGGTGCTAGTCAATGATAGTCAATGCTACTGACCTGTCGCTAAGCCTCACCCACTGCTCTGCTCAAGCTGTGCACCGAGCCAAGGGAGACAACATAGCAGGCCACGTGCTCTATGGCTTTCTCTCTTTTGCTCATTGGACAGGGACAAGACTTTACGGTTCAACTCCCAAGTCCCATGATGGTGCCTTTAGTGAGGCCGTGGAGGTGACGACTGCTTGGTTTTAGGAGGACAAGAAGAGCCAGGAAGTTTTCACTGCTTGCATCCCGCATCAGCGACAGGCATTGTTCTTTCCCCGCAGCTAACAGCTCTTCTTCTTCAACCCCCTAAGAGAGACATAGCCTTCTGCTCCCAACCTCCACCACCAAAATAATCTCACCCATGAAGCTGGAGCAGAAGCTCTGGGGAATTGTCAAATCTGTAGTGGTATAGAAGCAGATGGGTGTTCTTGAGAGAGAAATAACATCAAAACACGTCGAAACATCGAAAAAACACTATCTGCAAGGTTCCACCAGAAAGTGCAACAATTGGATTCTGCAGCAGGTACTTTGTTGTGCCAAAAAAAAAAAAAAAAAGTGAACTTTTGCCTAATATTGGAACTGCAAAATAAATTAATGAATGTAACCACATGCCAGTCACTCTGGTACATTTGCCCCAAGGAGTGGTTTGTGAAATTTTATCTAAAAGATGCATATTTCCAAGTCCCAATTCATTCATTCATGTATCTATGCTTGGGTTGAGTTCCAAGCTCTACCTTTTGGCAACAGGGGTTGCGAATTTTTGTCGGGGGATTGTCGGGGGAGTGGGGTATGATTCTGATGTGGGGAGTAAGATGAAGTGTGATGTTTGACAGTAGATATATAGTATGTATGTATGTGTATATTAATAAGGTAACTTGACTTAGGTCAAAGGAAATTGTATCAATTATGGAATAGGTGATGTACATATAATTTTGTATTCTGACCCCTTTGGTTTGTATTTGGTTTGGTTAGCCATTGTATATATACCTTGTTTGTTTCAGTCTTAGGTGAGTGTTGGGGGTAAGGTCTTTTTGTGTGTTATTGTAGGTTCAGTTGACCGCATGTTCATTTTAGATTAATTTGAGCTGTATTTTTGGGTAGTAATATTTTTTGTCTATATTCTTGTTTTTGTTGCCCATCCAATAAGTTGTACATACAAAAATAATGCAAATAAACCTCTATAAATTTTCCTCTGACGTGCACCTGTATATTCCTGGCTCGGTCCCTTAAACTGCTCAACAGGGTCTTACTGCTGGCTGGCTGTGTCCCCATAGGGCATTGAAGATGTGGAGCCAGGCCCAGTTCCTCCACAAGGGAGCCCCGTTAGAGAATGTGTTGTGGCGTGCCATAATTGACACAGACACTTCCAACGGCAAGTGAGGAGAGCGACCCAGGCAACATCACACATAAATGTACAAAGTGTTATTAGCACTAGGCAAGCATGTCATGGTGAGACACAGTCAACATTAGTGATAGCGTATTTCAATCGCAGAGGGAGCGTGCGGTCACCATCTCTTTGCCATATGGCGGTATGTGGAGCTTCCAGGGCAGCGGAACGGCGCCACCACCCTCATCTCGTGACCTGATCTGGAGGAGATGTGCCCATGCTGAAGTGGAGCACGGTGCATCTTGGGAGGCTACGCATCGTCTACTATGGTTCTCCCTTGAGGGCGATCAACCCTCCTTCCCCTCTGCCTCCAGGACCTGCTAAAAGGCACGCTGGTCAATCTGCCACCCAAAACCGGACCTATAATAACTTCTGGCCTGGTGCCTGAGCGGGAGAAATGCTAGCATTCCCCATCTGCTCTCAGTATGCCAATAGGGCCAATCCTGGATTTCTTACTGGACACGTTCACTAAGGGAAAGGTAGCTTTAATGCTCAAAGTCTACCTAGATTTGACTTAAGCATGTCATGTTGGCTTCCATGCATCGCCTGGAAACCACCCATTAGCGCCACACTTTATGGATTGGCCCACAGGTGGCTGTCCCTACAGGGATGTGTCGGTGGAAGACATACTGTATGTAGGGTGGGCGAGCTGGAACCCTCTTTCCACATTTGTACAGATAGAAGCTGGGCGTTATGACCCTCCACGGCCAATGTTGTGAGAGCGGTAATGAGCTGTAACCTACTGGTTATAACATTCCTATGGCATCCCTCATGCAGATTTAGGGAGGGGGACTGATGTGTTCACCTCATACCCACCCCATTCACAGTGTGTGTGTCTAGTGATAGGCTCCACACAGCTGTGTTAGCGATGGTATGCTTTAAAAGCAGATGTTGGGATTCATACTGGTCTTGTGACTGTATGCGGTCCTGTATGAAAATATATCGCAGTTCCTGTGAAAGAAAACACCTGTGATATTATTTGACATCCATGGATCCCTCAGTAGGGACCAGATATATTACTTTCGCTGTGCTACTGTGTTTTCAGTGGTGCTCAGCGGCAAAAGGAAGTTGAGAGGGCACGCAGCTACTGATACAGTACATCACGCGGCGGGTCAAGGGCGCAGCTTTTGTCGTTTTTGTCATTTGTCGTGATTTTAGAATTTTTTTTTTTATTATTCATTTGATTACTATGATCATACAGTATGATCACGCACCATAAGTAATAGATATGGTGCATACTCAGGGAACCATGGATGTGCAATACATACCAGACGTCGTTTTGGATTGACACTCAAATGCATGCAGAATGCATGCCTGAGCGCTAACTGACTTAATACCCAATTTACTCCTCTGACCAAAGAGATATACACATTCCTTTCCAAAGTGAAATGAAAAATGTTTCTCTTTAAACATTTTGAGTATACAGTAAAACTCAATTTCTGCTCTATTCCTTGGAATGCACAATTATTCTCCCCAGACTTCTTTCACGCCACACTTTATTTCATTTTTTACTGTAGTCTGCTATTTATTTAACTTATTTTGTGCTGAAAATCTCTATTAATTTCTCTTTTCTTCCTCATTGTTATTTCCTCTGCCAGAATTTTTTCCCTTTGTGCTCTCAACATTGTATTGTACCCTTAACCAAACAACTGTAATTGGCAATGCTGAGAAACATCTCCTTGACTCTAATGTCCTGTTCCATCATTAAAAAACTGCTAGCACAGTTAGGTTGTAGGATGAGTTTTGTGTTTTGAATATTCTTCAGCCAGTTGTCACTATAGTATGAACGTTTAAGATACAGATACAGTTTATTAAACGTCCTACTGATGAGAATCCAACTGACGGACACTCCAACGGACGTTTTAGAGATCAGCACCTGACGTACCAGCAATTTCAGCCAGAGAAGATCATTTTGTTTTTAAATGTCCGGTGACCATTTTCCCATCTCACTTAAAAGTAAGATTGCAATCAGGACAAGAATATCTGGTAAGACAAATGGCGAGTTCACAATGAAAAACGTTCAAAGCCGTCAGCTATTTGTTATAGCACACACTACAGAACTGCATTTCTTTCTTTCTATTGTTTAAAGTTTTAAAATTTACCAGAGATAGAAGGCAACGACTGTTAACACTTCCCAAGGGAGCAAGACCAGAGTCTGGGATAAGGAAAAGTAACAGCAAATGTAATATGTAACCAGATGATTTGGTTCTCAAGAATGCTTGTTAACTTCAAGCTCAAATTAAAACAAACTCCCTCAGAAGCTCTGCCACACACATTGAAATGCATTGCAAAGTCAAGGGCATTGATGTTGTGAGCGGCGTTTATCACTTTTTGCTGTATAGAGCCAGGGCTGTGTAGAAGTAGCCTACCAGATAATTTTTTCAGTATGCATAGAGAACAGTAATATGATGAAATGCAAGGAGATATTTGGTCAGTTTGACAAAACCTGACTATATCTGACTATACTTTTTCTACAAGGATAGATTTATGAGAGAACAGGCCAGAAGCCATGACTTTCTGAAAATGACTGCAGGAGAAATTACAGTATATCTGTAGAATACCTTTATAAAGTCTAAAGCGTGCAATACTAAATAATCGAGAATGTGTGGAAGCAGCACATTTTCAACAGATAATATAGGGTTGAAATGTATGTCCTGCATGTTTCTCAGAAAACCGCTTAGTGTTTTAGACTGTATATGAACCACGTTAAATCATTCTGATTCAAAGGACTTCTAGCTTGCAACATTGGCTGCTAATGTAACTCAAGTTGCCAGACTTGAGCTGTTACTAAAAAAGTAAGAGCTACACACATTATTAGTGGTAGACAGACTCTCAGCGCTTTGAACGTTTGCCTGGAGTTCTTCCTAATTGCACTGTTCGTTTAAAACATTTTTTTATTTATTTAAAAAATGTTCAGTGTCGTAGTTGCAGAAATGAATGTCGTTCAGCAAGTCCTTTGGGCCACCGTATTTGTACATACCAGTACACTGGTGTGATTTAGATGGTCACAATTGAAAGCAGAAAGCAGTATGTCGTTATGACTTCCATCCTTTCCATCATACTACCACTTCACATCAGACAGGAACTAGTTTGGCCATGAATTACCCCACATTGGTGGCTAAGTGGAGGGCAGGTAGAGGGAAGCAGCATCGACCTGGTCTAGCTGTTGGTGGTCTTCACAGTCATGAAGATCTATGCTGCTGTGGGGTCCTCAGATTTGTCTGTGCAACTCCCCAGCTCCGTTCACTTTCTTTCTAATACAGTGTGGTGTGCTTCCTGCTACATGCACTCACCTCTCTGACATAACGCCTCCGGCTCGGAACAAGGGAGGTTATGTGCTTTACTAATGCCCTACTGTGGAAGGAGATGGGAGCTTTTTCTTGGAGCTACTGTTGTTTCTCAGGAGACTGTCTGTAATATAATTGTCAAATTGCTGCATTCAATGATTTTTATGGGGTCATTTTGGGAGTTATGCTTTTCCCATGCACATTTCCCCTTTACAGAAAATATGAAATACTGACGTTTTAGGCAATTAGCAATCGAAAACCACAGGTAAGTTATATTTCGTAGCTACAATTATGGGTGTTTTCTTATCAAATTTGATTTACTTTAAACAAAACTACATTCCATAACAGTCAAAGGTCAAAGTTTTTCTGTATCAGCTATAGGTTGAGGCTTTGGACTTCTGGCTTCCTGTTTTATCAATTGTGACATAGCTGGATATCTCTTGTGAATAACCACTGATTTGATTCAGTTTATTCCAATATGTAGTCTTTGTATTGTATTTGTATTTCCCCATGCTTCTACTTTTCAGTGCATTTAACAAATCTGAGTTCATGTGTTTGGTCAGACCTATGCTCAGGACTGTGTGGGCTTGTACAATCCACACTTTGACATTTTCCTGACTCTCCTACTGTATGTCAGTTTGGTTCCACCAGGGGGGCAGGGGCTAACTCTAGGCTTGACGCAGCTGTGACGTGTGGTGGCGGATGGAACTGCAGCCTTATAGGACAAACTGAAATACACACCCCATTCATAAATTAATCGGTATAACTGCTCTGCTACATTTTTTTCAGGTGCCACACTTGGTTCATGTTGAAGTTGCATGTAAATTAATTTCAAATAAAAAATACATTCAGTTCAAATAAAAATTGAGGCCGGCATTGCATACATTGACTGTGCTGTAGTGTAGCTGGACTGTGGCTATAGTTAATAGCCTGGGGATAAATGCTAATTGAAGAGAAGGTTTAACACCTGCAAAAACACAAATGATGCCCTGTATGTTTATGAAATACATATTAAGTAGAAGTATTTATATGTGATTGTGTTTTTTACCATTTGTGAGAATACAGTTGTATACTAGTGTAGATTACTTTATGTGTGTTCTGTAAGTGTAGTGTAAGATTTGTGAGGTTGTTTATAGGTATGTGTTTATGACAGTAGACATACTGTTGCATGCACTTTATTTGTACTTTGCATATGTGTAAGTGGTTAATTATTTTAAAATACTGTGTGTGTGTGTGTGCGTGTGTGTTTATTCCCACTGGAAGACATTAGCAGACACCTGAGTGAGTTAGCTATGGGGTTAATTGACTTGATTAGACAGCCCAGCAGGGGTTGGCATTAATAATGACTGTTCACACTATTTAGGCATGCACTTACCATATCTTTAATCTACAATACGTTCCATTGTCAATCTTCTTTTAATTATTTTACCCATTTTATTTTTCTTATTTTGTTATTAAGTTTTTGTCCGTGATTCTAGCTAGCTTGCTATCAATTATGTTCCTCACTTTTAAGCTTTCGTTATATGTTGTTGAGGTCAGTGCAATGTAACTTTTACAGTTACAGTCTTGTTATTTTTGGTTTATGTAAGACACTTGATTTAACAACATCTTTCCTTCCTTTCTCCCATATCTTTCTCACTCCAGCGCCTTAGCTATTTCTCATGCTCCTTGTTAAGAGCAGGTGTTTGTACAATGTAAGATATAAGATCATGTTTTTATTTATTTATTTTCTTATTTAGAAAACACGTGTTATATAATAGCCATGAGTTGGGTCTGACGACGAGAAATTAATGTTTAATCGCTCAAATATTTTGTCACACTATAACTCACAATGTGTTCCTTATTTGGACAATTCCTTCACTAACTTGTGAATTGTTGATATACAGTTATTGTATTTAAAACTCAATGATCATGAATTCAAAATTATTCTTATAGTCGAGGAGGGAAGGGAATTAAATTAACACAAAAAACATTTAGCTGCTAAAATGCCAAAGCAGAGTGTGAAATGAAATACCTATCCCCTGATTTATTGCTACGGACCCTCTCTTTACTGTCTCTATATATCACTCTCATACTCAAAGCTCTACACTCAAAATAAACATGCACATATTCTTGCTTCAAAGTGGCTGAGAAAACAAACAGCCTGACCCATCCTTGCCCAAAGAACCACAAGTTAATCAGTTTAATTTCAGTTTAGAGTCACAATAGGAGAGACAGGAAAACTTTGTCCTCAATGAATTATGTCATCTGATATCTCTTGGAATTGTCTTTCACAATTCCCTCTTTTATATTCTCTAGACTGCGTTGAAAACTATAATATTTGCATATCTGTTTATATGTTGGTATATGAGCTAATGGTTGGTGGTCTTGTATTGGGTGATATTAGCATATGTGTAATGTATTTACTGTAACTTCATATTGGGATTTCTTATGATATTACAGTAATTTATAATATGTTCTCATTTCTTTAGCTGCATTATACCTAGAGTTTATCTATGTCTGCTGCTGTTAGATTTAATTACATATATTTTACCTATATTACTGTTTTATTACTGTGTGTGTGTGTGCGTGTGTGTGAATGTGTGTGCGTATGTGTGTGTGTGCACGCACAAGTTAAAGTAGGGTTTACACAGAGCAAAGCTATAATCCCTCAAACACAACAAACCTCTCTATCCCAGCCTACTCAACAGAGCATCAGACCAAAGAATGGGATACGTATAAATAAGAATTCCGCCCAAAACTCTGTGTCATTCATTTGTCTGTGTACTAAGTGTTTGCCAGACATCCAACCCATGATTGCCCCTTCACAAAACAGCCAATCTAGAAGACTAGAGCCATGGTTGAAAGGGAGTCCGATCTCAAGGGCCACAGAAAAGCATTTTCAAAATTACAAGTGATTTATTCGAGGTTGACTGTCAAAGCCGCTACAACTAATATTGTTGGTGAATTATCGACGTGTTTGTTTCCATAATGTATTTAGAGTTTCCACTTGCATGCAAATAAAAGCCCAAACCAAGTGGGATACGATATAAGCAGCACGTTGATACATCTTAAATGTTTAATTTTCTGTGTTGCATTTTGATGCTTCTGTCTGACACATGTTAATGACTTATCTATGTTTTAGAATACAGTAGGTATTGTCTTAGCTACAGTTATTAATCCTTGCTGTTTTGTTGCTATACAACCTCAGACTGGCATGTGATTGTTTTTTTAAT
Organism: Forbesichthys papilliferus; assembly: GCA_025399855.1. Classification (NCBI taxonomy): domain Eukaryota; kingdom Metazoa; phylum Chordata; class Actinopteri; order Percopsiformes; family Amblyopsidae; genus Forbesichthys; species Forbesichthys papilliferus. Next base: position 3,634 of record JAODOY010000516.1, on the reverse strand, counting down.
TATATTTTTTAACTGATTTGTAATGTTTTTGTTATGCTGCTTTGTTGCGTTCCATATTATGTCCAGTTGGAATAAAATATAATTATTGAACTGAGATTGTTCGAGTTAAATGGATATAGTTGAACAAATTGGTTTGGACGTTAACTCATCTATGTAATCTGAGGAAGGTTCATGTGGACAGATCATTTTTCCTGGCGTGTGAGGATGGGAGCCACATTACATGTATGTTCATAATGAGACTTTTATTTTTTCTTTTATTATTTTATTATTATGATTTATAGGAAAATGCCGTAGTCTATCTCAATAACCTGTAGAAACAATAACTCATGATGCGTTTTGCTAATTGCATTATTTCCATGTGGACTCTTCCCCGTTCACCCTGCTCAAATGAGATGGTCCCCCGTTGAATGAAAAGTATCAGGGGAGTGGTTAATGAGAGCAGATAAGTTCCTCCTATCATTCAGATGACCCATCAATTTCCCTTATTGCAGCAGAATCTCATTTGACTCTGTTTTAATTAAACGAGTGAACGACCGCCTTGCATCCAGCGTGTCTGAACCCAGGGCGTCGTCGCGGTAATCACACAGCGCAGGTAACTTTTAATCATTCCGCCAACACACGTGAGACCAACCCTCCGCTGTGATATGCAGCAAGCTTATTAGGGACTCCTTTTGTCTGCTGCCCCCAATTGCTCTTTTGAAGAACAGAAACAAATGTGCATTTCAGAGCATTCTCTTTGGCATGGAATCACAGTGAGGGGGGACATAAAAGGAGGTGAGTAGCTGTAGCTTTAATCAACCACCCCCTCCCACTCCAACAAAGTTTGATATCACATGCTGCCAACTCTGTAAGAAATCTGTAAAGATAGTTGGCCGTCTGTAACTGGGAAGTAAGTTTAGCGAGCTGCGTTGCTCTTGTCCTTGGAGAACAAAAGACCTCCTCGTGAGGGGTGCAGAAACATGATGTGAAGATAACGCCTTTTGCATAGGGTGGGGGCGAGACCAGCGGACTGTTGGACATGTATACATCCGGAGGGGGGCGGGGGTCACCAATGTCAGACTACTCTAGCCAATGTACAACCCTCGGCTGTTCCAAATCTGGGGATAAGCGAGGAAAAATGACATCTTTGATCACCCCCCCCTTCCCCAAAGTCCTCATCGTCATTCACTCCATGCGCTCTCCATTTTTAGGACTCAGCAAAATTGTTTTTGCACTCACATCGGTTAACGCCGCAACTTGAAGTTAGATGCTGTGTTTATGACGTCGTTCTCGCATGGGGATACAACTAAGACGCTTTACATGTCTGCGTAATACGAGGCATATTTGTCAATTGGTTATTATTTACTTATCCTTTAATTGATTACCTTACTGAATGACAACCTGACAACAAATATCTCTGTGGGATAACAGAACATTTAAAAAAAAGATTTACAATTCCTTGGGAAATTGTCAGCCACTCAAGTCTTGAAATGTAACTGCACATATGTGCATTTTAGAAAGATGTCCTTTACTCTAAGCAGACCATTTCTATGTTCCCCTTATACAGTGTACATCTAGTAGCACAGGCACTCCAATCCATACAGAGATTGATCACGTCATGCATACTGTATACTGTAAGCCTATCAACATCAGTCTGGCATGTATCTGAATGCATATGATATATGGTTGGGTTGGGTTGGGTTGGATATATATAATCCCATAGTTGAGATCAAATACTTTGGATACTTTTCTATAAAACTGTTTAACCACCTCTACTTTTAATGTTACATCTTAAATCTGTGTTATGATAAAATCCCCTCTGACCTTTTATTCTGAAATGTTAACTGTTCTTCCTACAGGGTTCATAGCCTATGGAATAATTAAAATAATTACTCATTCATAAATGTGGAAAACATTTGAACGTTAACTCTTTGGAATACGTAGAAAATCTAACCAAGTATTAGATTTAAGGTTTCAATGAATTACAATTAAATTATAATTAGTGAAAAGATAGCCAAAATATTCATCCTTATCCCCTGGCACCTTGAGCCTGTTTGGAGAGATCAGAGGTGTTAGCTAACACATCCTGCTATCCCTGTCAATGTGTTTATTAGCCTTCTCCTTAGAGATGTCTCCTTCATTAGACCCACTAAAATGTCAATCAGTGAGTGAGTGTGTGTGTGTGTGTGTTTCAGATAGAGAGATGAGAAAGTGTCTGCGTGCGTGCTAATCAGACACATCAATGTTGTGGGGCACAGGAATTGATCACATAAATCAACTGACATAAATTAATGATGATGCACTTAGGCATCCCTTAGTAGACAGAAAACTGTCTGAAAAAGGGAGAAAACTAAATGTTCGGAAAGAAAGTTACCTTTTGCAGAAAGAATGTGTGTCGGTGTATTGATCAGTGTGCATGACTTTAATTGGTTTTTCATTATAGAGGGGATCCACGAGTGTCTTGTTTTATGATTTTTCCATTTCAAAGACAGGCTTGTTTGCTGTTTTGTGTCTTATTGAAATAAAACCATCTCGTATTTTGATTTTATTGTGTATTCTGTAGAGAATTAAACAGTGTATGTCATATATTTAATTGAACAAAGTTATGTTAATCATGTGTTATTGTGTATTATTTCAATAATTAATATTTGCTCATTTGCTCATGCTGTTCATCTTCAGGTCATAAGGTTGAAGGAATGCTGAAAGTTTATAATGAAGACAAGCATTTAGTTACTACAGAACAAACTTGCTCCTCACATATTCTGAAATAACTTTTATAATGCATCCATTATCCTCCTTACATAGTGGTTAATTCCTTGTTATATTGTTATGCTTTTGTATGTTTTCTAACAAATACATAGCCTTTTTGAAGTGCAATTTAATATTTTAGAAATGTATCCAGTACCAGAACCATAGAGTTGTACTGAGTTACAATCAAATTCTACAGACCAATCAGGCATGTGACAGCCATTCTGGTTGTCACATTGTGTCATTTTATCTCAGGAAACATGTAGATATATTGAATAGTGATGTATTCACATTAACCAGCTCAAACCTTGGCAACCATTGCATGTCATTTACATTTAGCCATGCAAAAAGTAAGTGCCTGTATAGCAACCAGGCAAATATTGATGTTCTTACAATAAATTATTGATGATTGTGGGCATTTAATGATTATTTAGCTTAATAACATCAGGAATAACAACTGTATTATAAATGCACATGTATATTTCTGAGTCTGCGCATACACCCAATCTAATATTAAAATACATGCCGTGTCTTATGTAAAGGGGCTGTAAGATGATTTCTTGTGTTTTTTTTTACTTGTAAGCGAGTGTAAAACTTCAAACAATCAATGTGAGCAAGCCTGCTGTTTTAAGTTGTTTGGTTTTTCTTTCATTGGCAGCAAATCATTTTTTGCAATTTTATTTTACCAAGTGTATTTATACTTGTCACAAACAGGGAGGTCTAACATATTCAGTCAGAACAGTATCAGTCCCGTTTCCTGTTGTTGGTGCACATAAGTAGCCCCACATGTGCAGTTTGGGATTTGATATATTATTTGATGCCGCAGGTTCTACATTAAGGTAAACAAACATTCAAAAGCATCACCACATAATGTATGCAGAATGTATGCATAGTGTATTTATATATA
>JAODOY010000513.1:0-11094 GCA_025399855.1 Forbesichthys papilliferus | reverse complement strand
ACAGACACACACAAACACACGCACATACAGACACACACAAACACACGCACATACAGACACACACAAACACACGCACATACAGACACACACAAACACACGCACACACACGCACAGACACAGACACACACACGCACACATGCACGCACACATCGGGAGCAGTAAAGTTCAACGTCTTGCCATCCACCATCCACGGTGGCTGAGTGGGCGCTATGGCAACCAGGGTGTCCAGACTATAATTTCAGCAAGCATTCAGGTGAGAGCAGCAGTCGGGCGGAGCCTACGCTGGATTAATTAATCTCATTAATCAATACATCAATAATTAAATAACCAATTAACAACTTCATTTCTACAAAAGAACGTAAAATCCTAAAAACATTAAATAATAATAAAGGGCTGTGAACCAAACAAACACTAAACTAACTAACAGAATATCTTAGAATGAGGTGTGAATGTCTGTAGGTGTCTGTACTGAGTATATGTGGTGCGTGCTGCATGCTAACCAAGCTAACAACTAAACCAAACAGGTGTGCTGCAACACACCTATATAGGTGACATGCCCATGTGCCCTTAAATAGCCTAATTAGGGCCTACCCAGCCAATAAGGACCACAGGCCTGCTGAAACAAGGCAGGGCCGTCACACAATAAAATAATACTGTATAATAATAAATAAATAATAAAACAACACATTTGACTTTCTGCTTCCATCTCACGTTAACTTACATAATGACCGTAAGGCTAATTTTGTTGCTCTCAGTCAATGCTTACTTATATATTCGACGTCTTGTTGGTTTGCGCATGCGGGTCACCTCAGAACCGTGATCAGTTCACACTAGAATCTGAGACGTGCCACATTTAACAGGTAATGTGAACAGCAAAACACAACATCGGAATTGATCACTTAATCTGAATTGAGCATTAAAAATTGCAGTCTGAAAGTAGCCTATGTTGCAAAAACAACACTGCTGGAGCACAGCTAAACTATAGGCCAAGCTGGGCCAAGCTGGGTCGGGCTGGGTCGGGCTGGGCCGGGCTGGGCCAAGCTGGGTCGGGCTGGGTTAATATTCCCCATAACATACACAAATAAACCAGTGTGTAAACCAGTGTAACAGTGTAACTAATGTACTGTACCCGACGACACTCGGAAAACATCCATTTATCCAAGCCAGAACACACTCACACACAGACACACACACACAAGCACACACATGCACACAAATGCCCATACACACACTCACACACAGACACACAGCTATGCTATTAAACATCATGTTGCCTCATAGCTTCACACAAAGTGCCTCCTTTAGGAAACAGCTGTTTTAGTCAGAACCTCCTCCAGGAATGTTGAGCACAGTTGTCTTGACGGTGAAATAACAACAACAATAGCAACCCTGCCACATCGACCATGGAGGCACACTGGTTGTGTTGCTCCGAAACATCACCCCCCCTCCCAATAGCGCCAACCTTCTGATGTGACCTGCCCACTGATTCTCTGGACCGCAAAAAACACTTTCACCCTTGAACGCACCTCGACCACCAGACACACCTACTGTAACTCTTGGGCTGAACAATCCCGAGAGTGCAAGACTTTGGGTTTCTCACTACACAATGTGATACTGTATTTATTTATTTATATATTTAAATATATAAATATTATATTTATCCCCTGCTGGGGACAATGTTTTACTTACCTATACCTACTTACCTACGTACAACAGTCAGAACTGACTGAGAGACAGACAGAGAGAGACTCAAGACACACATAGCTCTCTTCTCTTCACCATCCACCTTGGTACCTTGACCAGCAACCTCGCCACTCCTATCTAAGAGTGTCATCTTTGAATCCCCTTTTTAACTTCTCATGCTCTTACCACTTAGCACTTAGCACTTGTTATAGTCCAATATAAATTTGTCTGTATGATTGTTGACAATTCAGATGTTGTTATATATATATATATATACAAGATATATAACATCTAGCAGCAAAGTAGTGCTTTTTCTGACCTTTGTAAAGTTAGTTTTAGGTCATCTTATCATTTAGGATGATATAGATAAGGACGAGACAAAAGAAAGAGATAATTTCAGATGGCTAAAAGAAAAATAGATAGAAAACTGGGCTCCCGTGTGCAGCGAGAGCTTTGCGAGTAGACTACCGCAAAAGACACTTTTTTTCCGAAATCCGAGTGGTCAGAAGGTTCAGACCGAGATGCATCTGTAGCCAATAAATCTGATATCAATCACATTTCAAACCTTCTCCAAAGCCAAATGTGGTTTGGATTCCAGTTACAAAAATCTGGATATGCAAAAAATCTGATTTCAGCTTGTCAGTGTGAGCATATAAGAACCCAAAATGATTGTTCCATCACTGTTTAACAATGTCAAAACAATTTCAAAAGTTAATATAGCCTAAATATAATTATGGTTATTATTTTAAATGCAGCACTTCTTTTACTTATAAAAATGTAATAATATTGAATTGAAGTAGATATGACAGACCAACTGGACAGACAGACAGTTGTAGACTAAATAAATTGATCCAACTACTAGAGTACTTCATTATGGTACTGAATATGGGACCAGAACGGAATCTGAGACCTTTGCTCACGAAGATCTTCTCTAACTGGACTTTTAAATAAATACCAACTGCGCTAGTGGTCTGGGTGTTCAACTCACAAGCACTCAAAGTGGAAGATTGTGGGTTTGAACCTCGGAGTTTGCCTACCTGTAAACATCCATTAGCAAGATGTCTAACTTCTCCTGCTTGAAATACTTGTAACCATACTCATTGTAAGACACTTAGGATAAACGTACCTGCGAAATTACGTAATTGTTCATGAGAATTGAACCTGTATTTAACGAGCCACGTAAGCATATTGGAGAGAAGCATACAGGGAATTAGGATGTTGAGAGGGTCTAATTACCGGCCATAAATAAGTGTCCCTTAAGGTATTTCCATTTGGCTGTGTGTGTGTTTGCATGTGCGTCCTGGTAAGCAGTAAATCTCTTCACAGCTCGCTGCGCTGGCAGTGAACGGAAAGCTGTGATGGATCGGGCCTTAAAGACAGGGAGGGGGAGGAGATGATCGGGTAAAGGGGAGAAGAGATGGTCAGGCGTACACACAGCGGTTGGGGAAGTGGGCAACAAAACAGCTGACTCGGGGGTAAAGATGAGCAACAAGACAGATGGAATCTTGGCTGGGAAATAAGAAAATAGAGAAGTGCAATTCGTAAGTGTCCGAAGTGCTGTTGGCACAGCGACAGCGCAGTCAATCACAGAAGAATGCAGGTCATCACAATGACACGTGGAGAATGTACCGATTGCTCAACATCTCGCAGGCTAATGAGGCAGGCTGATAGCCCTGTACGCGCGCTCACTCGTTAATTAAACCTTAGGAAGCTGTGCCAACACACTTGCAGCAGACGCATGTAAACTATCTTAATCTAAGATCCAAACACACGTCAAACACTGTCTGATATAGTGCTGCTGCTACTGCTCCCCAACCACATCCTTATTACCATGTGCATGTTGGCTACGACACACAGCAGTCAAATCAAAACACGGTACCAGGAGCCATTAGCTGCTTTGTTGTCGTATGACATTGAATTCTCTCTCTCTCCGTCTGTAGTAGGCTTCAGCCTGACACACATGCGCAGTCAACGTGCACATGTCTGCCCAGACAGAACTTTTCAGAAAATGTCTATAATATACACGTCACACGGACACGCAAAATATGCCTGGGCCTCAAGCAATAGCCATTGTGAAAGACAGAAGCCAGAAGGCCTGCCGAACGTTCCAGAACGTTCCAGAACATGTTGCTGTGACATGATGTCAGACCATTCTTCTGCTGAGCTAGTTGACATTTCATGTGGTCTGTAACGACGTGTTGATTAAATGGATTCTGCGTCCATCATCCAGGTGAAGCAGGGAGGATTGTGCGGCCCTGAGGCAGAAGGGAAGCTGCCCAATAGTGAGGTGTTCATATAACCGGGAAGAAGGAAGAACTATTTGTATAAAAAGGACACCAGACAAGCATGTGTATCTATCTCTGCTTATTACTGAAGAGGCATTAAGAGTCATGGGGGAAGGTGGGGTCAGATAGGGGTTGGGTCAGGGGGGGTGGGGTCAGATAGGGGTGGAGTCAGGTGGGGGTGGAGCCAGCCAATGCCATCGCAGGATAACTAAGAGCCGGTCCATCCATCTCCACCAGACACAGTCCATATGGTACAATGACTTTTACAGCAAACGTACTTTAACTGCACACATTTGTCCACTGTGCTCAAGACACATCTCTATATTCAATAGAGTGTAGATGGTGAACATGAAGCATGATGGTCACCATCATGGCCAGATGGAGTGCACGTCCACATGCACACATGCACACATGCAGTGTTCTGATTATCTTCCCATACTAACTGGCTGGGGCCCATGCAGCCCCAAGGCATTGTGGGTGATAGGTAACAGCCCCAGGGTTGGTTCAACATCATATTGGGCTTCATCTCATCTTCTCACACACACACACACACACACACACACACACACAACACCAGTCAACAGCCACTAATGAGGCTTCTCATTGGCTAGGCAGGTTTACCCTAGTGCAGCAATGGGTGTTTGAGTATGTGTGTGTATAAATGCATTGGGCAAATAGTGCCCAATAAGTGTGTTTGTGTATGTGTATGTGTGTGTGTGTGTGTGTGTGTGTGTGTGTTTGTGTTTGTGCGTGCGTGTTATGAGCATATCAGCACTGTAGGAGTTTTTCCGTGACTCAGCTGTTTCGAGGAATGTTGAGATCAAAGTAGCAAAGAGACTGCAGTCAGATATTTACATCATGAATAAACATGAGCTCAGAGACCTCATGAAGACCCCCTGCCACCTCCATCACCTCCCTCTCCACCTCACACACACACACGCACACACACTTTACCATCAGAATATAGCGAGCGAGAGAGAGAGAGATAGAGAGAGAGAGAGAGAGAGAGATGGAAAGGTCTGATGACACCTCCGATCTCATCCAGCATGTTTTGTAGTTCACACAGACAGACAGACTCTCTCTCTCTCTCTCTCTCTCTCTCTCTCTCTCTCTCTCTAGTAACAGACTATAGCTTAGTGAGCAGTGTAATAACACTTGTCTCAGACAATGATCTCCTCCTCTGATTGGTTTGACTAATGAAAAATCACCTCGTTGTCTCTCCAATGAATTATACAACACACTCACACACACACACACACACACACACACACACACACACACACACACACACACACACACACATTACAAGACATCCCACTGCACAGGGCATTAATGCTCGTGCATTAATGTGTGAGTGTGTGCACAGGCACACACACATTGTAACAATCCCCATGACGGACAGTGCAGCTGTTCACTATAGCATCCATTATACATCTGTAGTTATAAGCAAACACCCTGCAACCATTCAAACGGCCCTAAACACCTTCTCTACGTCGCTTACCTTTCTTATTATTTTATTATAAAATGTTTTAACTATTAAAAATATGTTTTCACTATGTGTTCTTTCTGTAAAGCGGCTTTGATATTAATATAATCATATTAATATTCCTGACAAGTTTGTTCTATCTACTAGTGATTAGTTTGTTTTATCTACTAGTGATACATTTGATATATCTACTAGTGATAGGTTTGCTTTAGAGGTTATTAATATTTGGGGTTAGTTTACCCTCAGTGATCAGTTGTTAAAGTTGAGATGATGTGGTTGTACAGACAGCAAAAATAGTTATATTTTATTTTTATTTTTTATATTGCTATTTCTGTTTCACAAGCACAATATACTGGTGTAATTAAGTGATTCACTGAAAATGAAAACATATGCTCATGACGCTAGAAAATGCTATAATTGTTGTAGCATGGCGTTAGCTAGCTGGCTTCTATGTCTGTTCTACTCAGTGCACTCAGCGCCAGAAGGCTCAGTGTGTTTCTGCCCCTCAAGCCAATCAGGCAGAGAGCAGGGCGGACTACAGTGTCGTCAAATAGTAGGAGTCGTACATTTTGTGTGTGGGACTGAGACACTCTAAACTAGCCAGGAGATTCCAGCTAAACTAGCAAGGAGAGCCCAGCCAAGCTAGCCAGGAGAGCCCAGCCAAGCTAGCCAGGAGAGCCCAGCCAAGCTAGCAAGGAGATCCCAGCCAAGCTAGCCAGGAGATCCCTGCCAAGCTACAGTATGTGGGAGCCAGATAACGGTGGGCCGTATCATCCCTCAGTGGCACCGCTACAATGATTCCACGTGGGAGCGGACAGATAGATAAAACGTGACAATAGAAAATGATAGAGGCGAGCCAAACGTGTAAGAGGGGAAGACCAAGAGGAGAGGAGGAGGGAGAGGAGCTGGGGGGTGGGGGAGTAAATGGGTTTGAGCGTGGTGAGGCTGAGACGCTCCCACAACATGGGGGAGGAGGAGGAGCAGAAGGAGGGGGTCTGGGAGGAGGAGAATATTCCCAGGGTCGGCTACAAGGGTCCTCGAGGGGCGTGACGGGACCCCACTTCAGTCCGGAGGTGCCTCTGTAGGCCGTGCGTCTTTTAAAGGCTTCTGAATAGTAGATGTAATCAGCTCTTCTCAAATAACATGCTATAAAGTGAAGTGGTGCTTTTTATGGGGGTGAGCAAGTGAATACACACACACACACACACACACACACACACACACACACGCACACGCACACAATGTTCTATTATCTAGCTCGGTGTTTTAACAGTCACACACACAAGCCAGCACTGTGTACACACACACACACACACACACACACACACACACACACAGTGTGTCGGAGAAAGAAAGACTGGGATGACAGAATAAAAGGACAAGACCAAAACACAACACGCAGCGAAGACACACAAAGACGACACTAGAGAGTACAGAGGACAGGATGTTAGGGGAGGCTGAAGGAAGCTGTGGTTTAAGCCTCTACAATCCAATCACACACACACACACACACACACACACACTAAACATGACTCACAGTGTGGCATTTCGTCTTTTTACAATCTTTCTGTTCACCACCACTGACGCACTTGCCCTGTTCCTCTAAGACACACACACACACAAACGCACACACACACATGGGCACATGCCAGCGCACGTGCGCAGGGTTTGGTGTGCGCGCAAAGAGCCCGGGCGCAGGCAGGCATCCTCCACCCTGCACCTGCTAATTGGTGTAGAGATTTACGGCTCCATATGAAATCACCGTAATAACGTCGTAATAACCATTCACATATTTGAGCAAGTCGCAATAATTTTGTCCAGTCTGTCGCTGGCCGTTTCTTTTCCAATTTAGGTGATTATATAGAGCATTTCTTTCGGGTTGGGCTTTTAACCAGATTCCAATCGGAATAATAGGGTCCATGTAAATGCAGCTATTGTGATATAGTTCAAGGTGTCGGACATGTTCCTATCTGCCTCCCGTAAGGCTCAGAACACGGACGTAAATATCGTCATGCATACAGTCCGCCCAGACTGTCCCAACATTTTCTCCGCACACCTCTAAAATGTGCGTTGACTGTGCATGTGCGACTTAAACCAGCCCCTGGGGCAGTGTGGAGTAGCTCAAGGTGTTGGCTTGTTCCTATCTGTCTTCCTTAGAACCAGGGGCCCTGGGGCTCTCACAGTGTGTGTGTGGGGGGGGGGGGCATGCTGGCAAGACAAGCAAATCAGCTGACAAAGTTCACACTAACATGGCCCTCCTGTCTATGCTTGTATCTGAGTACTGCTGTGTGTGGGTGTGTCTGTGTGTGTGTGTTGCTGTGTGTGGGTGTGTCTGTGTGTTGCTGTGTGTGTGTGTTGCTGTGTGTGTGTGTGTGTCTGTGTGTTGCTGTGTGTGTGTGTAGTCTGTTGTGTTCTGCTGCTGATCTGTTCAGTTTCATTGGGGCCAGCGGGGAGAGTACACACACACATGCACTGGTCTCTTCCTGTCCTTTGTCTGCCACCTACATATCCTGCCCACTAGACAGAATACCAGGTCTGTCTGTCTGTCTGTCTGCCAAAGACCCATCCCCTGCCTACACAACAGAATACCAGGTCTGTCTGTCTGTCTGTCTGTCTGCCAAAGACCCATCCCCTGCCTACACAACAGAATACCAGGGATGTCTGTCTGTCTGTTTCCATTTGCCTGTGTGTGACTCTCTCTCTCTCTCCCTCACACACACAAACACACACACACACACACACACACACAACGTTGTGTTACTGTTTCTTTCTTTCTAGAATGCTGTGTCCTCACCCCATTCACCCACAACACAGGTCAAGGCCACCGTGACATCATCAGCACAGTGACATCACAATCAGCAGTGACATCATCCCAGGGTCAAGGCCAAGGGAACAATGAGCGTCTCCACTGTGTCCGATCTTCAGCGGCTGAACCTCTGTATCTGACGCAGTGTTTGGCGATGGTGAGGTAGCCTAGCTCCTGCTGTTGCCCGGCGTCCATGTTTGTTCGCCGAGAATTACCTTCTTGGGACGGTTGTGCATGTTCGCAAAAACATTTCCTTGACTTGTTTGAAAACGTTTGCATTTTGTTTGCTGTTTTGAAGGGATGGGGCGCTTTACGATATTATCGTATTGTGGTGAATGTCTAGTGAACTAGTGACTTGAAAAAAGCGGTGTAGCTTGTATAGTCCAATTGTATTGATTTACTAATTTATTTATTACCCTGCTTCATTCCAGTCAACCATGGAAGATGAAGACTGGGCTTGCCCTTTGTGTCCCCCACATAAAAAAAGATATCTTATTTGTTGAAATACTTATTATTGTTTCTTAATACATTTTAAGATAAGAAGTGATTCCATAGGTTTTGGTGCCATTTTAAGAGTTTAATAATAATCTAAGAAATACTTGCGATAATATCGTCTATCACAATTATTTTGTTCAGGATAATCATGATATACATTTTTTTATATTCCATGCCTCTAGGCACCCCAGGACGGAGCAGATGAGAGCTGTGCATGCCAAGAGCAAAACTTAAAGCTTTAAAGCTGGCTTGGCAAGTTTTGTGTGGCTACTCACATTTTGAAAGAAAGAGGTTCGCAAAGTCATAAATCATCACTGCATGGCTTTCATTCTTCTCATTTTATTTTGATTAGGTATACAGGTATTGCGATCACTTGCAACAAGAAGACATCTACCACTGTTAGCACTGATGTCCGTCATTTGATCTTGTGATGATTTTGTAAATTATAGAAAAATATAAATTGCCTACTTGACCTGGTAGGCGATAATATGCGTTATAACTTTTATATCTTTTTACGGCCGTATGTGGGAGTCCTATTGTAGGGGGACGCAGAAGTTTTTACAACGACGTGAGACTGCCATCTGCCGGTTGGACACATAAATATAATATAATATAAACGGATTTGTGACTCGGAAGAGGAAGTCGAGCAGATCACAACAACAGTGGTGAGATGGTGTACGTGTCTAACGGTGAGGAGTTGATCTAAAATGTCATATTAGCTTTTATTCGAATCAAATGTAAATGTATTGGAAGGAAAGTGTGTTGTTTTTATCTGCTTCACGGGTCTATATGTACTGTACCGGTGGGTACCGTACGGTAGTAGTACATTAATAGCAGTTTGCCTGTTTACTAGTATTGTAAGTAAATTAAAACTGAACGTAACCAGCAACGATACAAGCTCACAAAACATCGGAGGTACACAATGCGCGTCGAACGATAGATAATAATAAATAATAAATCCATAACCTAGTAATAGTAGCCTACAGCCTCTGACTCTTTACCTGTAGGTATTTACTTACCGTACTATACGTTACAATGTAGGTGTCAAAGATACTTTAGACATTGAAAGGCCTGTGTTTACGTCATGTCCCTGTTTTAACCCGCCATGATTTATCTAGTTTAGTGTGTTGTAACCTCTATGTATTCGCTTCTAGTTTGTCGCGGTTAAGGATCATGCGTTGACGCGTTTGGTGCTGTAACGCACGGATTGGTTGAAACTCTGAACTCCCCAAGAGAACTGAAAAGGAAACTTGAATGAATGTGTCTCTCTCTCACTCTCACTCTCTCAGGCCAGGTCCTCGACAGCAGGTCCCAGTCACCATGGCGCCTGTCTCTGCTGGTTGATCTGTTCTGGGGAGCAGTTGAGGTCATCGGCCTGTTGTGAGTCATTGTATTGTACTGACGTGACGAACAGTGCACACACACTCACCTGTTGCTAGGTCATTATGCAACAGTAAATCCTAACTTTAAATTCTGTCTGCATAGCCTCCTGAGATAACCCTGATGTTGCAAGCTTAAATTTTATTTCGCCACGGGCATCAGTCTGGAACATCTCAATACAAAAGCGTTTTGTCGCCGGTGTAGAAAAACATTGGGCCAATAATTGGCTTGCTTACGTTTTTCCCAAAATGTCAACGTCAGTTTAGTTTCCACCTGCCCTTTAGCTGATTTTAATTAAACAGTCTGATTTGGTGAGATATAGGTAGGTAGTCCAGTCATAGGTATGGAAGTTGGATTTTAAAATGTACACACCACCTTTATGACAAACTCTTCTGACTTGATAGGTTCCAGGCCGATAATCATGTCAAACTCAAGCAGCTAACCTCCTACTGCCACCTAGTGGCCTAATGTGTTGCCTTCTATTCATGACAGCTTCCAGACCATGGTACAGCCCAACATGACAAAGGGTGGTGCCACCGCAGGCACGTCACGCTTTACGGATGGACGAGGGTATGTAGGACGCTGGGGAGGGGGGGCTTTACAACAAACATACTGGAATAACAAGATCGTATTGTAATTAAAATAAATGGAACGCTTCCGGCCCCTTGAAGGTAAAGTCAGCTATTATAAGATAATTGTAAGCTAATACACTTTTTGTCAAATTAACCAAATATATCCTTGCATTTAACTATCTTACTCTGTGCATGCTGAAACACTAATCCGATACTTGTACACTTACACACAGCATATATAATAGCAACGTCATCAAAGTGGCAAGCATGGCTCGTATCACCAAAAACGTAGTACTACGCTTTGCATCACGATGCATTTCTGTGTGAAATGCGGTTGACCGCGGAGCGATACTGTTTTGAAGTTAGCAAGAATGACCCTGCCTTCAA
>JAODOY010000512.1:0-13656 GCA_025399855.1 Forbesichthys papilliferus | reverse complement strand
GCTGAGACTAGAGACAGTATCTTATGTGACGTAGTGCTGATGAAGAGGCTGAGACTAGAGACGGTCTCTTATGTGACCTAGTGCTGATGAAGGTAAGAGGCTGAGACTAAGTGGAACTGCCACAAAAATATTTTAGGGTTAATTTTGTGTTTACATTGGAACTCCAACAGAACTGATCCTCACACAGGATTATTTGTTGTATGCAGACAAAATACAAATAATAAACAGTATTTACAGTAACACACACGGAGCCAAACACACGTGCACATACACAGTACATTGTGTTGGGGACTTCTGGTACATAAAATGACCAAACACAGAACAAAACAAACAGAAAGCAGCTAAACAGATAACAGTGGATGACTGGGAGTGTACACGTATGGAATACCTTTAAAAACAACAATAAACCCTTTTAATAATGAAGGTTGGCTTAGTCAACCTTTATCCATCTGTCATGTGGCTAATGGCATCCAATCAATCACCTGATCTGAAAATGAATCTAAATTAAAAACTATCTGGGCCACTTGGGTCATATTTCCCAATAACATGACTAGTGTTGTGTGAGGCTGCCCACTGCATATTGAGAGCCAGAGCAATTTATTCTTGAGATGTGTTTGCTTGACATTGCCTGGGGCTAAACCGAGGTAAACCAAAGAACACACAGTGGGGGGAAGTGATGCAAAATACCAAATGGGGCCTGTGCTGACAGAATGTATCTGGAATAATCACACATTTAAATCATTTCATTCCACAATGAGACATCCACCATTTTAAACATGCTGTCACTTTACCCCTGCACAAATGTAAAGCAACTCTTTCATTCTGGAAGCTCTGCAGAAGGAGAGCTTTCCCCCTCTTTAAATATGTATAGAAATGGTTTGCTCTTGATTAAGGTTTGATGTGGCTCCTAGCCATTATTACAGTACAAACCCCTATTTGACAGTAAATCCAGACGTTGTAACGTTGATGGTTTAGGATAGTGGAATTAAACGGGCAGCGGGAGACATGACATGTCAGCTTTAAAGGGATGTAGGCAGCGTTGCTGGTATGGGAAGACGGCACATTGTCCACACCAAGCACACAGCGCAGCCGGGAGGTTGGTCAATAATAAGCAGACCTTTTCCCTCAAAGGCTAATGAGTCTAATTAGACATACCATTAAGCACGAAAGCACACACGCACACACACACACACGTCCAATCAAGTCAACTGTACATGTCTATTTTTTCTGTGTGCGTGTGTGTGTGCAAAATAACGTCATATACACATAGTGTGTATAAGACATCCGATGTTAACAGCCACTTTGCAGCACAAATCAATCCTTTATTTTTCATATGTGACTCAGAAATAGAACATTAAACATGCAAGTGTTTAAACAATATGAGAATATCCAACATTAAACAAGACATTAAAACCAAGCGATTACATGGGGAGAAATAAACATTAGTGGAGGTGACCATTACCTTATTGTAATACTACTACTACTGTAGTAATAGTAATAATAATAATAATAAAATAAAAAAATGCCTAGTTCATGCATCATAAACTTCACTAATAATCCAAGCCTGGAGACATTTAAATAAAAGCTGCCATGTGTTTCTAGGTGTATATACCATTTGAAATAGGTCTATTTTAACTATTATTAGTGCCGTATCTGAGCCTTTGTTTTCAAATGTAAAACTAACATCCACCAAACCCTGGACTTCCCTACAGACCAATCAGTTCTTTCCTTGAGGAATAACACATTATAACTCCTATTAACTAACAGGTTTGTGTTTTGAAAATGTCAAAGTTTATAAACCGAACATGCGCTTACTGTACATATGTCTGCCCTACAGTGGTCTAGTGGTGAAAACAGGTATTACAGCCTTGTTCAGTGTGGTTCCTCCATTTGCCATATGGACTCACAATCAGAAAGTAGATGCTTGTTACACACTGTATTACTATTACTATTATTATTATTATTATTATACCTTTATTTAACCAAGAGAAGAATCCCTTGAGGTTTAAAACCTATTTTTTTTAGGGGACCTGGCATGAAGGTCATGTACTGTACAATGACATGGTTCATAAGCTAAAATGCTAACGGTAAAATTGATTAACAGACTAAAGAAAACAGCAAAATCCCCGCTCTATAAAAACATTTATCCAAGCAGATGTTTGTGTCTCAAAAGAACATTATTTTTTTATTTCAAAAGGCATAATGGCTTTGGTTAACTGTTAACAAAACGAAGCGTTGCAGACAAACAAACGCTATAGCAAATATGAAAGGCAGCCATACCACAATATCATGCTCCACAAAACTGTGATTCATAACAGGTTGAGAGCATTCGTCTGTAAGTAGGGATGGCAAGCTCGAAACCTCGAAATGTTTCGGTACACTTGAAACAATTGGTCCGAAACGGTCCGAAACTTTTCGAACCATACTGGACCGTTTCAAACCTTACTATTCTGGCATCAGGCCATTATCTGCTGATTCAAAACTTTGGGCCACGTGACAGAGGTGTTGCAAAAGTGTCAGATGCTCACTGTTCATTGTGTGAATATAGGCATCTTGGCATTGTCCTTTTTTCAATTATCTATAAGATGTAAGATATACTAGTAGGCCTGTTTAACATTGGCTGGCTCTGGCTTATTATTTAATAGGGTTTTATAGCCAATAGCCTGTAAGGGAGTCTGTCGTTCCACCCGGGATGCAAACTCCGACCTCACATGCAGAAAACGAATCATGCTCAAACACGCTCCAAATCAGCACGCCAGAGCGTCCGGTGTCGGAGAGAGTAGACTATGTATCTGCACAGCGCTATCAGCTGGTAGTTCAGTCAATTAAAAATACTTAGGTACTTTCTATTATTAAAGTAAATCAGTAATAGCTTACTACGCTATTTAAACAATGTAGGATATGTAATTGTACATATCCAAAAGAAGGTAAGAAACTACTACTACTGGGGATGAACATGGATCTCCTGTATGAAAGGCGAATGGGCTTACGTTAGGCCAGAGTTAGTATCTCCAATATTAAGCGTCCTTGATGTAGGTTCTTCAGAGTGAGCTTGATTGTGCAGTGAAGATGAATCTTTCTTTATCTTCCTGCAAGATCCATCTAATTGTATCTGTTTACTAATCATAGGCTATAGAATAACTATGGCTCCTCTACAGACAGTCTAATTGTGAATTAAAAATCTTTGTCAGAAATCCACAAAAAAGCGGAAAGCTCTCCGTCTCTAAATAAACGCTCACAACACTCCTACGGGACCACCAGCGTTTTCACACACCTTTTCAGAGTTTGAAAACTTCAACTGTGACGATTGAAACATTACGTCACATTTGAAACGTGTTCGGAAATTTGTTTAGAATCAGTGCCGAAAGATTTGGAACGGTTCGAAGCTTGGGTGTCGAAATTGCCATCCCTATCTTTAAGATGTGTTAAAGCTTACTGTAGATGCCCTTCGGAGCGTTTAATATACTATAAACAGGTATAATGGGGGTTGGAGAAAGCCAGTGGCAGATTTAGCGCAAACAAGGATTCACAAAGAAATTACATTCTTCACTTAACATTTCACTGGATGCATGAATCATAAATCCAATTGATACATTCAATTTAATTGGATCACATAAATACACTGGGTAATATGGGGGCTATTGTAGCAAAACTATTTGCAAATGTGTGTGGAGAGTTGTGTAAGTGAATCTCGCTCTGTGTGCATAATCTGTTTTGGAAATGTGCAAAAGAAACTCAAAACACCTACTCATATTTGTGATTGCGTACAGGAATATCCACATGTATTTAGGTTTGTAAATCTGTTTACAAATTTGTAGACACACAGAATCTGTTAATTTAATCCGTAAACATCTGTATACATTTGTAGACAAATCTGTAAACGTGCACATAGATATTAGTGGCTGAAAGTATTTTTATCCAACTAACTTTTTGCACATTTATAAATGTGAAGCACAGATGTTGAATACACATTTCCAGATTCCTGTACATAGGTATTTTGAGATTCTTTTACACATTTTCACATGTGATTATGCACATATTGATTGAGATACAGATACACAGCTCTTCACTCACATTTGTAATACTAAATAGTTTTGCCCATAGGATAGCCTAAACATTGCACACACACACACACACACACACACACAAAAAGAGGTGTAGCGTGGCCTATTTAAACTATTAAGTAATGAGACTACGGCTTTAGCGGTGTGAGACAGAGTTTTGGCTCCATGTTGCTGGCCCACAAGCACGGCCTTTCAATGTGACACTGATTTCCTCCATTTGCATTTCATTTTCCTCTTGAAGGACTCCATTACGGCTCCATTCCTTGTTCGGTTTTCCGAACGGGAGTACAGGGAATGGGGTAGGGAGGGGTGGGGGGGGCGTTGTTCATTATAATAGCTGCTGTGTCTCTCATCCTTGGCCCAGTGTCTTTAGCGCTTGGTTTAGGGACGTGCCAGAGGTCTGTGTCCATCTCCTCCCCCATTAAGGGCTTTCATTGTGTCCGACTGGGGCTCAGTTTCGTAAAATGGGGTTCCTCGTCAGCGGCTGAAAAGAGGGAGGATTTATCTGAGCCATGACTCGTCTCTCTCTCTTTCTCTCCCTCCTCCTCCATTAAGGCTTTTACGGTGAAACTGTCCCCTCCTATAAAAGCCTCAGTACCCTCCTCACAAGCCATGCAAAGGCCCTTTAATTGCTACCGCTTGCGAATGAATACAGATAATACATTTTTAACTTAACTTTAACTTTAATTGCCAAAAATCGATATAGCATGTAACCATGGACATAGCGTGTGGCATTTTTTGGGGATATGCACTCTAACTTTCAGAGCAGCAATTGGTGATATCATTTAACCAGGGTACTTAACATTTTGCAGTTCCGGCACTTCAATAACTAAAATGGCAACAGAAATACGGGCACAGGAGCTAACATCACAATACACAATACCAGCACCAAACCTGACAACATAATGCCAAGCCTCATGTAGAGTGTTTGCACATGGAATACAAGTGTGTGTGTGTGTGTGTGCACGCGTGTGTGTGTGCGTGCGTGTGCACGTGTGTGCGTGTCGTCTCTTACCATGATGGTGGTGACCACAACAGTTCGGTTCTCAATGCCAGAGGTGTCATTTGGCAGCAGGGGCGAGTCCTGGATCAGAACAAGCTTGTCTGCATCGTTCCAGTAGCCAATCTGCAGGAAGAGAGCCAGCGAGGCTTAGACACAAAACCTTGAAGGTCGAAGGTCAAGACACAAAACTGGAGGTTGAAGGTCAAGACACAAAACCCTGAAGGTTGAAGGTCAAGACACAAAACCTTGAAGGTCGAAGGTCAAGACACAAAGCGGTGTGGTTCTGTGTCTGACCTTCTTCACACCTGTGCTTAATTATGCATAAATTAAAGGTGCATCTAGGAAATGTAAATGAACAGTCCATGACAAGACAATGGCAGGGGCATAACAGTTGACAACGTACTACTGATTTAATTAACAAAAAAACAAAGCTATAAAGAGAGTCCCTGGTAAAAATATTAAATTCATGTTTTCTTAGGCCCGATACAGCACCTCGTCCTGCCAGAGAGATTTTCAACCAATGACAGTAGTGGGCACTGAGCGCCTAACCACCTGCTCGGAGGCCAAGGTTTACAGCTGTGTCGCCCATGGCAACTAACATACTGTACAGTGTGTGTCCATTAAAACCAAATGTTTTACTTCTAACACCCTCTCAGAGCTTCACCTGTCATGCATGCAGCGTAATACATTTGTGCACGTGACGTGGTGCATGTGGTGACCCCACGCAGACCAGGGCCTGAGCGTTGTGAGCGGCTGTTGCCGTGGAGCTGCTTTTCAGATGCACGCAGGCGCGCCATTGGTCGGGAGCCGGGAAAGGGCGGAGAAGATAAGAGCCGCGATCGGGCGACGCCTACTCTTCAGGATGATTGACGACCGTAGGGAGGGTTGTGACAGGTGGGAAGCACGCACACACACACACACATACACGCACGTTCACACAAGCACGCACACACACACACGCATGTTCACACAAGCACGCTCACACACACACACACACGTGCACAGACCCCCTCAGCCCCGTCCTGACAAGGCCCTCTCAGGCAGACAGGCCAAAGCAGCCCGGTGATTGATGGACCCTCCCTCGTCTCTGCACCTCCCATCTCCCTGTGGCGATACAACCTAGACCCCCCCCCCCCCTCCCCCCGCTCATCTCTCTTTCTATTTCTCTTCCTCCTACCCCCCCCTCTCTCTCTCTCTCTCTCCCTCTCTCTCCACCACTCTCTCACTCCATCACTCTCTCTTTCGCACTCTCCTCTCACTCCCTCTCTCCATCGCTCTCTCTCCCTCTCCCCCCCCCTGCCCCACACCATATGCGGTGTTAAACGTGATGTATAGATCGCACCTCCTGCTACTATCCTAGCTCACGTTTGGCCCAATGTGTTCCTTACTGCTGCCAATAATGCCACAACGTGCAGTCACAACACACCGAGTCACGGCTGGCGGCATCTGCTCAAAGATCGTTATGGTAACGGGAGGGGAGTGAGCACTGTTTGAACGCAGTCTTACCCGTCTGGGGCCGTTATTCTTCAGCTCAAACACGTCCATTGTGAAGTTGACCCTTCGGCCATAGTGGTCAAACTGGACATTACCTGTTAATCCCTGCAGACGGACCTGCAGAGACAGGAATGGCTTTCAAATACTTCACACTCTAGTTTAGCAGGTGAAAAGCGAGGGAAATTATATTTATTTAAACACTTAGAGCGGAAGCAATAGTGTCCCGGTTCAGTCAAGTCACATTTTTTAGAGAGCATTTCGTGAACATGAAGTGCTTTGTAGGCCATAACAGGGCATGTAAATATTGCCTTTCCTAAAACAAATCGTTCTGTGGATAAAAAGTAGAAAATATAACAGAGAAGGTACTACTTCTTCTCTACTACCATCAGTACAAACGTTTGATTTGCTCTCAAGGTCGAGGCTTCAGTCATTACAATAAATCAAACACTAAATGTCTGACACGCGTTTAATGTCAATGTTAGTCACATATTTCACCCTCATGCTTCACGGCATTCTGGATTCTAAAATGCTTAAGCCTGTTCTGACAGAGCAGAGCCCCTGTAACCAATAAGAAAACAACTCACTTGTTTGAGGGTGCGTTCCATATCGATACCTTGGTTCCACGGGGCGGCAGGGTTAGCCAGGCAGTCCCCGGCATTTCCCCGCCTGGTAAGGTCCACTTTCTGCCTGCGCAGGTTCCGGAAAGCTTCGGCCATTACCATGACGCCATCGTATGTCAGAGCCGAGGTGTACTGTGGGAAGAGCACGCGTACATCGGTTAGAAACCTCAGCATGTTGAAGCAATTCGGTGTTGGCATGTCTGGACGGGAAGAGGCGCTAGAGAGATCATTTCTACTCTTTTATTCCCCATGAAGAAAAAAATTGTGGCAAGGAGACACGCGTTCCCAATGGACTTGATCGAACAAAAAACACCTCTGCCTCAGAAGCTCCTCCCCACACATTGGACACACATTGCCATGGCTGGGGTTAGTGATAATGTTGTGTGGTGCGGTCTGCACCACTTTGTGTGTGTGTTCCCATGTACAGAGCCAGGGCTGTAAATGGGTCTGTTCTGCGCACAACAGAACAGACCAGAAGCAGATCTGCGAGCATAGGCCAGTATATAGTCATATCCGGCAGTAAGGAAGCCAGTGTTTAGTCAGTCCCTGCAGCAGTGTGGAAGCCAGTACATAATCAGACCGAGCAGTGTGTAAGCCAGTGTTTAGTCAGACCCAACAACAGTGTGTAAGCCAGTGTTTAGACAGTCCCAGCAGCATTGTGGAATTGTGGCACTAGCAGGAGTTAATTTAGCCCCCCTTCTGGCCAGGGAATGGATCCTATTCATTAGGATAGTGCACAACGCATCATTATGGCTCTTTATTGGGGCTGCTGAACAGCCAACACCCCCTGCACACACACGCACGCACGCATGCACGCACACACACACACAGACATACACACAACCACTCACACCCCCTGCACACACACGCACACACGCACGCACGCACGCACGCACACAGATATACACACACACACACACACACAGACATACACACAACCACTCACACCCCCTGCACACACACACACGCACGAACACACACACACACACACACACACACACACAGATATACACACAACCACTCACATCCCTGCAAACACACACACGCACGCACACACACACACAGACACACACACACACAGACATACACACAACCTCTCACACCCCCTGCACACACACACGCACGCGCACACACACACACACACACACAGACATACACACGCACACTCACACCCCTGCACACACACACAGACATGCATGCACGCACCCACAGACATTTACACAACCACTCACACCCCCTGCGCACACACACACACACACACACACACACACACACACAGATGCACTAAAACACACAGATTGAGGTTATAAACTAACCAATCAGCCCATTTTCAAAGTGCTATTCTTCCTATACTGTAGGCAGTGTATCACTCTTTACTTCTATGGGTGAAGAGAGAGATTGGGGATCTGTGACTTAGAATTATGGAGAAAATGTACCAGGGGTGCAGAGTCATTTAGACTAAAATTGATTTTTTTTTTTTTGCCCAGAGGGCAATTTATCAAGAAATGGAATGGGGATAAACACAAATATGCACACACACACACACATGCCACCATATATCGTAGTGCAATCTAGACATAGCATAACGCACGCCATTTTAATTTGACTTACGGCAAACCATCTATGACCAAATATGAATACCACCACCTCCCCACACACACACACACACACACGCACGCACACACATTCAATTTCCACTTCAGTGCATCGTGTTCACGAAGCCTGAAGTCGTGCGACGCTAGCCGGAAGCCGGTTTGGTGACCAGCATAGTGTGGCTCCATCTTGCCATGTTGCCAAGTCCAATCTGCCCAGGACAGGTGCGGCCGGAGGGAAATAAAGTAGAGCATCACATCACTGGTCGTGGTGGGGGCCGATGAACCAGAGCGCATGGCTGATGATGATGTAAACAATGTTGTTGCTATGGTAGAAATCCCCATGCCAACGCACCTCATCTTATTTTGTGTACATTGTTTATTTCTTCTATTCAGTGCAACATATTGATGTTTATGCACTGAGAAATTACGTATCATGTGGGAGCCGATTCGAAATATATTTTTTGTGAAATGTACTTTGGAACAGTATGATCATTATAAAATTGTGTGTTTGGCATTTGGTAAAAATTGGGATAGGAAAAAACTAGCGTTTAAAAATCTTTAACTTGGCCACGAGTCATCCAAATACTTTAAAAAAAATATTATCCTGAACCTGACGTATATAAGGCAGTGCTGATGTCAGCAGTCCACACAAGCTAAAAATAATTACGTATCGATTGTTCTTGAGAGCCCTTTGGGTTACGTCAGATGTATCACACAAATTGCACTTTCAATGCTTCCTCATATGCCATAATGCGTGATGTCTCAGACTAGGTCAAGCCAAACGCAACTGAACCATGCTAGGAACCAAGCACATTCCCTTGGGGAATCATGTGGCATTGAGCTACTGAAGCAGCACATAATGCCCTTGTCAGGGCTACGGTGTATAGTGTTATTAATAACCCACATGTCCAACATATGTCACATTTGTGACACTGACCTGGACAGAGCTAACAAAACAATATGGACAGGTACATCTGCTATTTATTGTATGTTAGCATGCTATCTTAGGACACATGACCTTATTTTTAATCTGGTGCAGAATGTTTGCAGCTGGTATAAAATATTAGGAACTATTTTTGTTTGAGCATTTCTCAAATCTTATTTTTGTACGTTAGTTTACCAAGTGGTGATTAGTAAATGTAGGGATATGTTCAGTGTTGTTGGAAATATGACGCCAGATATTTTATGTTCAGCCTGAACATGAATTGAGTGTATTCTGAGACTGAAGGATTTCTCTATTTTTGCAGACAAGATTTGCCTCATATTCTTTGTCTGTGAATTTGATACAGTATATGGACACATGGGCGTAGATTTCATTTTGAACATTGGGGGGGGGGCATAAGCGGGGGTCTGAGGGTCCTCCTCCAGAACATGTGAACATTATGGAACAATGTGTGCCTTTTTCTGCATTAATGTGGAAATGTCTATTTATTTTCATAAAGGAAAAGATTAAATACTGGCACAATTTAGAGATATGAATATAATGCAGTAAGGGTTATCAAACATATGTATTGCAAGACATAGGCCTATTTAATATTTTTCAACACATATAGGCATGATTTAGGGTGAACAATGTGCGCATTAAAATATACAACAAATTACATAACAGTCTGAACCAATATTCTAGGTTACGGCTAAAAACTCGTGTGGTTTAATACGTATACGGGCTACTACTCCGTCGGGCAGCCTCGGTGCGTTTCATGTTTTTATCAGGGGGCATTAATACACTTTACCCCTGCACCCCCCCTATAATCTACGCCTATGTATGGATACAATGCACTGAGGAAATAAATCGGTGATGTTGGGTATACGGCAATTCGCTGCCTCACACTGTGGCTGTGATGTCATCACGGTCAAAATGACATCACAGCACAAGGGTGGGAGGAGATGAGTACCTTGGGTGGGGCGTCAGAGCCCGGGTATTCCCTCTGATCCAGCTTGTTCCAGCGCTGCATTAACTTTATGACCATGGGGTTGCTAAAGTCCACCAGCTGGAAGCCTGTCACGTTGGCTCCGCCGTGCATGAAACGCTCCAGGTTCATGTCTTTAAACCCCTACGGGAAAGGAGGAAAATGGAGGGAGAGGCACGGAGGCACGGGAAGGAGGAATGAGGTTATAGCGGTCGAGGGGAAGAGCTCAGAGACAATAGACGAGGTGGATGGGAGTGGTAACCGGGCAAACGTCAAGGAGACCCAGCAACAAACGGAGGGGAATATGACAAAAGAACATGAATGAAAGCGGAGAGACACATCCCAGGATAAGAGACAAAAAAAAAACATATTTACAGAGTATTCACCCTGCACACTGCCTGCTCCATGCCCGTCTCAGACAGAGGTCACAGTATTTCAGAGCCCCCACAAGCTCTAATCTACTGCAGGCATGGTGGCACACAGACTAATGCCACACCATTACTGGGAGAATTATCTGAACCACCAGCGAGCGAAATAAAATAAAAAGAAATGTAAATGTGGGAAATAAGAAAAAAAAAGATAGAAAAAAATGTAAGTGCCGTGAAAGATAAATGAAATGGAACATTTTATCTAAGAAAATGGGTAATTACCTGACATTTTTTTATAGTAAAAGTAAAAAGAGACCGATAAACAAGACTAGATGAAAATAGGAAATGAAAATAATCAGCACAGAAAGAGAGGCAATAGTCTGGTCCCTTACCAAGTTAGCCATGATGTAATGATAACCCTTGACATGCTTTCCGACGCTGACAATCTGTGAAGGGGCAAAACAGACGCTCAGTGTTAACCTGGCTGGATTAGCATACCTAATTACACTGCTGTAGATGACAGCACAGAGTGTATGGAGCGACACTGTGTGACTACGGCCGCTAATCGAGAGAAGTCAGCCTTCGTGAGGTGTCTAAACGAATGAACGGGCCGTCGTGTTCATATCTTACTGGGAAATAAACATTGTGACAAGGCTGCTGCTCAACTGTCCACAAGACATCACACAATAAGATACATACAGTGGAAAACACACTGCGAAACTAAACCTCACAGGAAAAGTGGGTTAAAAAAAGGAGCTCATAATGGTGTGAAAACAAAATATTAAAAAAAGCATTTAAGACACTTCAGAGGCCCATTTCAGAGAGATGACAGTTTCAACAATAGATTCCTTTAATTTCAAATTCAAATGGTTGCGTAACTTTCTGAATACTCCAATCAGAGCCGATTTACCCTGATTGCATGGTCCAACAAGTCAACCTTGCTCGTCAATTGCATTAATGCCCGCACACAACTCCGATTTGTCAAAGGGCTTCGCAATGACAGGCCGGCGGCAAGCCAGCTGAGCTGACGATAACATCAGAAACAACTTCGATAGCATCCCCACATCCAACATTGTGTCATTAACAATAATGGGAGGAATCAGAAAACAGCAGGATGGTTTCAGTTTCTTATTTAAATCTACTAGGATGCTATTTAGTTTTAAAAGAAATAGACCTGTTTACTGCAGCCTGTCACTGGGTCATACCGGTACATCCCGACGGCGAACGCCTATCTAGAAAAACAGGCTAACTAGTGATATGACAGTTAATCCTACTCTTAAAATAAAGACAATCATTTAATTTTAGATTGTTCCATTTTCAGTTAATGAGAAATATCAGAATTAAGGTGAAGTGAAACTCTTCAGGCAGCAAACGCCTATTTTGTTTTACAGTTAGCAACAGGCTACTACATTCTTCCGATTGTGATTGACAAAAAAATGTTCAAATGTAAAACGGATGCAGTATAGGAATTATAGTAATGGCTGTCCCATTATTTTGCATCCAAATCCATTGCATAGTTTAGTTTTTCCGCATGGCTTCAGGAAGTTGAAAGATCTGTAGGCTACCGTACATCCAGTCTGTCTATTTAGGATATACTGCATCTGCTCACAACAAAGTTTAATAAAGTTAACAGATAACAGTGATTCCAGTTGAAGTGATTCTTGTTTATCCGACACTGCGGCACATAGCAACATTTAGGCCTTCTGATTAGTCAGATTGCCTGTCAATCAAACTCTGACATTTGCCAAAATGCCACTCATGTTAATCAGATAAACTGAGACAAATACATGAGAAAACTCAACATCTGCTCAGGTCTTTTCCGCCATTCCATCCCCGTTAATTACCTGCTCAAGCATATTCTGTAGCCTCTCCGACTCCAGATCGATGACAAATTTTTTCTCCTGTCTTCGGTCTAGGTCTTCCAGTAGCCGTCGGTAGCTAGCATCGTTGAAGTTCTCTACGCAGATGGCACTAACCTGCCAATTGTTTTGGCCTGCCTTCTCCATTATGGCCTGCAGGATGGCATATCCTAAGAGTAAAGCATGATACATTAATAAAACCTTCTGTGCAAATCTGAGGCGTGTTCAGAATTAGGAAAGAACAGTGGTGAACGTTCGTGACGAACATGTTTGCTTTGTGTAAACATCCAAAAATATTACTTTAACTTTAAACTGTCACCCTTCGGCCAGCTTCAACGTGTGTTCGACGAGAACTACCTCCTTAAACCTTATACTTATGTTCGCAAACGTTAGTGGCAAACAGAAAACTGTTTCAATATGTTTGCAAACGATCGTGTTTTTATGTATTGAATCATTTGAATTATTTTCACAGATTGAACAATTTAAGGCTACACATTTGTACTTTCTACTTATCACATGTTACACATACAACATGTGGCAAGTTTCCAACTCAAATTTGAACAATATATGGCAAGCATATGCCAATCGAGGTACTGTATTTATGATTATGTATTATTCAAGGTGTAATTGTTTTGGGAATGCTGTACCTGAAAAACATTTTATACACAAAAACAAGGAAATACAAATGTATACAAAAATCTGACAAGGGGCAGTATCAAGTGTGTTTTATATATACATTTTAA
>JAODOY010000511.1:0-13656 GCA_025399855.1 Forbesichthys papilliferus | reverse complement strand
TAAACCGCTGGCAACAAAAGTGAGTACACCCCTAAGTGAAAATGTCCAAACTGGGCCCAATTAGCCATTTTCCCTCCTTGGTGCCATGTGACTCATAAGTGCTACAGATGTGTGTATGTGTGTATATACCTGGCTTCAGTTAAAATTACTCTGATTAATCACCAATAAAGTTCAGCTTTTCTAGTAGGATTTTCCTGACAGTTTCTTAGTTGCATCTCAGAGCAAAAGCCATGGTCGGCAGAGAGCTTCCAAAGCATCAGAGGGATATCGATGAAAGATATCAGTAATGAGAAGGGTACAGAAGAATTTCCAAAGCATTATATATACAATGGAACACAGTGAAGACAATCAAGTGGAGAAAATATGGCACAACAGAGACATTGAACTGGAGAGAACTGGAACTGGACGTCCCTCTAAAATTGATGAAAAAGAAAACTGGCCAGGGAGGCTTCAAAGAGGCTACAGCAACATTAAAAGAACTGCAGGAGTTTCTGGCAAGTACTGGCTGTGTGCTACATGTGACAACAATGTCCCGTATTATTCATATGAATGGGCTATGGGGTAGGGTGGCAAGACGGAAGCCTTTTCTTACGAAGAAAAGCATCCAAGCCTGGCTGAAGTTTGCAAAAACAAACATCAAGTCCTGTGGGACTTGCATGTGGGAAAATGTGTGATAATTCCAAAAGGTATGTTTGGTGCAAAAACATCACTGCACATCACCCAAATAACACCAGTGAACGGTGGTGCTTTGGGGCTGTGTTTCTTCAGCTGGAACCGGGGCCTTAGCAAGCTGAAGATGGTAAATGTACTTCATATATTATATAGCATTTTTATCCAAAGCGCATTACAGTATTTTGCCTCACATTCACCCACACACACATTCATGCACCAATGGTGATTGCTGCCATGCAAGGTGCAACCAATCACCGGGAGCAGTTAGGGGTTAGGCTTACAAGTAGGTCAACACCGGGGTTTGAACCCACAACCTTCCAGCTAAGAGTCCAACACCCAGACCACTAGACCATCCTGCCCCCAAGATGAAGAGGAAGTTCACCTTTCCGCACAACAACGACCCAAAGAACATATAAATCGATAAAAGCATGGCTTCACCAGAAGATGAATGTTTTGGAATGGCCCAGCCAGAGTCCAGACCTGAATCCAATTGAACATCTGTGGGGTGATCTGAAGAGGGCTGTGCAAAGGCGATGTCCTTGCAATCTGACAGATATGAAGCTTTTCCAAAGAACAGTGGGCAAATTTTGCCACTTCAAGATGTTCCATGCTAATAGACTCTTACCCAAAAAGACTGAGCGCTGTAATAAAATCAAAAGGTGCTTCAACTTAAGGGTGTGCACACTTATGCAACCAGGTTATTGTTTTTATTTTTCTCCACGAATTGGGGAGAATTGCAAGAATTGCCAGGCAAATGTTTGTATTCATTTTTTAAATAAATACAAACATTTGCATGAAGCTAACATATCTTGTTTTTAAAACAACACTTGGAAAACATTTGGCGTGGGGGGGCTTTAGGTTAAATTTTAAATAGGTACAAAAATTAGATTTATTACTTACATAAAGCGCGTGATTAATCGTGTCTGACAG
This sequence comes from Forbesichthys papilliferus, assembly GCA_025399855.1. NCBI lineage: Eukaryota > Metazoa > Chordata > Actinopteri > Percopsiformes > Amblyopsidae > Forbesichthys > Forbesichthys papilliferus. Next base: position 12,054 of record JAODOY010000511.1, on the reverse strand, counting down.
CCCTAGTATATAATTTAAAGGTTTTACATTTATAGCAGCAGAATGTAGCTTATAGGCCTAATTGCAATGTGTCAGGTTATTGGGTCTGGTTGCTAGGGCAGGTTACTAGGTCAAGTCACTGGGTCAGGTTGCTAGGGCAGTTTCTAGGGCAGGTTACTAGGTCAAGTCACTGGGTCAGGTTGCTAGGTCAGGTTGCTACGGCTGTAACAGTAGCAGGGGTGATTAAGGTTCTGGTGTCACCCATATATAGACCACGTCCACCCACATATGGGTGGGAAGACCCCAGTATGACTGTAGAGGAGACATCCTCCTCTGGTCCCAGTGACCTCCTCTGGGCCAGGCCTTCTCTCATCAGTGGCTGACCTCTGACCTTACTAACCCTTTTCTGTCTGAATGGACACAAACTCCACCTTTGGACTGTGGACACACAGAAGACAGATGTCTAGTCCTGCAGGAGGTCAATATAATGGGAACAGTGATACGTGACACGTCATGTCCAACAACACCATGGACTACTAAAGGGATCCTATTAGCATCAGACCATGAGATAAGCTCTGACCTCCTTCCCTCATGAGCGCTTCAGTGGCCGGGCACGCACACACACACACACACACACCCTGGTCTGTCTCTGTGAAGCTCTGACCGCATTCCCTCATGAGCGCTTCAGTGGTCCTTAGCGAGGCGAGGAATCCATTCTAACCAGGGATGTGTCACTCAGCCAGATGGTGAGATGTCGTCGCCGCAGTCCGGCCCGTCGCCATGACGATAGCCTGCGGCGGGTGCGCCTGGACCCGCGCCGTGCGTTGCCGTGGACGATGGGCCGTCGTGACGGGGGAGGTAGAGGGGGAGAAAAGCCCCCCACTAGAGTCAGGTCAGTGTGAGCGAGGGAGAGAGACACAGAGGCCGAGTGAGAGAGAACAGAGCAGTTATCTTGCATGTCTGTATGCTGGCCTGCAGCCTCTAGCCACTAGCCTCTAGCCTCTAGCCACTAGCCTCTAGCCACTAGCCTCTAGCCACTAGCCTCTAGCTTCTAGCCTCTAGCCTCTAGCCACTAGCCTCTAACCTCTAGCCACTAGCCTCTAACCACTAGCCACTAGCTTCTAGCCTCTAGCCACTAGCCTCTAGCCACTAGCCTCTAACCTCTAGCCACTAGCCTCTAACCTCTAGCCACTAGCTTCTAGCCTCTAGCCACTAGCCTCTAGCCTCTAGCCTCTAGCCACTAGCCTCTAGCCACTAGCCACTAGCCTCTAACCACTAGCCTCTAGCCACTAGCCACTAGCCTCTAGCCACTAGCCCATAGCCACTAGTCTCTAGCCACTAGCCTATAGCCACTAGTCTCTAGCCACTAGTCTCTAGTCTTTAGCCATTAGTCTCTAGTCTTTAGCCATTAGTCTCTAGTATCTAGCCACTAGCCACTAGCCTCTAGCCACTAGCCACTAGCCACTAGTCTTTAGCCACTAGTCTCTAGCCACTAGCCTCTAGCCACTAGCCTCTAGTCTCTAGCCACTAGCCTCTAGCCACTAGCTCGCCTGCATTCAGCTGAAGGTGGATTATTTTTAAATGAACCAACTACAGCTGCCTTCACCTGTGTTACGTTGGTTACGCATCTATCATGAGACACAGGTATGGGTCAGATGTCTTGCTCAAGGGTCCTGGGCATGCCTGGGACCACTTACTAGCGTGTGTGTGTGCGTGTGCATGCATGTTTACATGGTAGTGTTTATACTGCAGTAGAACTGTAGACATAGGCTGTTTCAGAAACAGCCTATGTAGGCTACAACATGGCTGACATGGTTGCTGTTGAATTACATCACTGGTGGGCATTAATTTTAAGCCTTTCCTGAAATAGCCTTTGTCCTAATCAACTGACCTCTCTAATCTGTTAAACATTGTGTCTGCCATTGCATAAAAAGCAGATACATTATGCTAGTTCTAATCACAAAACACGAGTAAAGCAGGCCTAATTACAAAACTAACTGAGAAATCTATATATAGACTGCAAAAAAATGTACAAACACTGTCTCGGTGTTGTATCAAGCACTCTCTGATTTCCTGTATACGAATGTAGAAGTCAATGTCAATGATTAGCTGTTAATTACGGGGTTCGCCCTCATTGAGAAATCTGCAAAGAATCAAATAGAGAGCTGAAGTCACTCCCGCATTAAGGGACGCAAGTTCGAAAAAAAGATGTAGGTGGGACTGTGGTGAAGAGTAGCGTTGCAGGCGGGACTGTGGTGAAGAGTAGCGTTGCAGGCGGGCCTGCGGCGAAGAGTAGCGGGCAATCGCTGGTACATGCATCCAAATGGAAATCAACGAACTGGCAATTGGTGCCAGGCCGGAAAGCCTCTTATACTTCCGCCCAGGAAGCGGAGAAGAGGTGATTGCACATGTGGTGCATTTAGGTGGCCGATAACGTGGCAACGGCGATGTCTGGTGCTGAACCCTCGCCTGGAGGTGTGTTTTCTTATGGGAAAAGCTCTCATAAACCGCCATTGAAGCTGAGCGTCAGGGCGGGACTCAAAATGAGGCGTTTTGGCTTGCTGTCCAATTACCGTTGATATTTTCACCATAGACACAGAGCGCACTTGAATATCTAATAGGATCCCATTGAAGCTCAACTTCAATAGCGGTCTATGGGGCCGTGCTTCAGTTACGCTGTTCACAAAAGCAGATATCAGTATTGCTAAATTAATAATGAATTAATAAACTTCGATAAGGGATATAGTGTAGATGCTGTAGACTTAATAATAATTAAATAGCATTGTTGTTATGTAAATATCATATTTTGTATTAAATTGTAAGGGAAGTTGAGCTTCCCCTGTTGTCAAAAAGCAATCACCTCTGCTGTAGACAGTGGTAGTATTTCCATATGTAGTGTGTGTGTATACGGTAATATTTATACTGCAGTAGTACTGTAAACTAGTAGTATTTCCATATGTAATAATGTATACATGGTAGTATATATACTGCAGTATTACTGTAGACAGTGGTAGTATTTCCATATGTAGTGTATACATGGTAATATTTATACTGCAGTAGTACTGTAAACTGGTAGTATTTCCATATGTAATAATGTGTACATGGTAGCATTTAGTATAGCATTTTATATACATATTCTGCTAGCGTAGGTTAGCATTAGCATTTTATATACATCTTCTGTTAGCGTAGGTTAGCATTATCATTTTACATAAATCTTCTGCTAGCGTAGATTAGCATTAGCATTAACATTTTATATACATCTTCTGCTAGCGTAGTTTAGCATTATCATTTTACGTACATAAACCCCTCCCGCTCCTTTCAGGCTGCAGTTCCCTCAGTCGGCCTTACGGAGGCGGTGGGCTGCTCTAGGGCTGTCAGGGCCACGCCTCACCTCGCTCAGGCTCCGCCTCTCCTTCATCCTCTACGTCCTCTCGCCGTCGCGCGCCCTCAATCCCCCTGTTAGGCCAGGCTGGAGGCCCGCAAGCCGGGTAGGTGGGTCTGTTGCTGTCTTGCTGGCTAATGTGCAGCTAGCTGCACATTAGCTGCACATTAGCTACGGCACAAGGCCTAAACAACAAAGAAAATACCTAAATCAGCAAAAGCACTGTCTCTGCACCAGTAGCCGTTTGTAAAGCACTTCTTAGTCGGACAGACAAGGCCTAGCTAACACTAAGAGCTAGCAGAGTTTCTTAGTCTGACAGACAAGGCCTTGCTAACGCTAAGAGCTAGCAGAACTTCTTAGTCGGACAGACAAGGCCTAGCTAACGCTAAGAGCTAGCAGAGCTTCATAGTCGGAATGAGAAGGCCTAGCTAACGCTAAGAGCTAGCAGAGCTTCATAGTCAGACAGACAAGGCCTAGCTAACGCTAAGAGCTAGCAGAGCTTCTTAGTCAGACAGACAAGGCCTAGCTAACGCTAAGAGCTAGCAGAGCTTCTTAGTCAGACAGACAAGGCATAGCTAACGCTAAGAGCTAGCAGAGCTTCTTAGTCAGACAGACAAGGCCTAGCTAATGCTAAGAGCTTGCAGCATTTACAGTGGATGACTGTAGCTAAGTCTTACTTACTGATGAATCCAAGCTTCAGATTTATAGCAATAACACAAGGGTATATGTCATAATAACATAATAACACAATGGTGTATGTAATAATAACATAATAACACAATAACACAATGGTTTATGTCATAATAACAACACAATGGTGTATGTAATAATAACATAATAAAATAATGGTTTATGTCATAACATAACACAATGGTTTGCCATAATAACATAATACAATGGTGTATGTAATAATAACATAATAACACAATGGTTTATGTCAGGAGCGATCAGGAGAGAATGACACTTTGTGAATGTATCAAATCAACTTTGAAACATGCTGGTGGGAACATTCGTGTGTGTGTGTGTGTGGGTGGGTGGCTGGGTGTGGGGAAGGTTCACACGACTAGCCTCATCCAGACCATCCTGATCTCGCGTGCTGCAGTTTAATTTCGCTGTGAGAATCAGCCTGGAAAGCCTTGGAATAATTTTGAATGTTTCAGAGTTTCAACTGCACTGAACTTTCCAATCAGCATCATGTTTATAGCTGTACAGGCGTGGTTTTCCAATCAGCATCGTGTTTATAGCTATGTGGGCCTGGATTTCTAATCAGCATCATGTTTATACCTGTACAGGCGTGGTTTTCCAATCAGCATCATGTCTATAGCTGTACAGGCGTGGATTTCCAATCAGCATCATGTTTATAGCTATACGGGCATGGTTTTCCAATCAGCATTATGTTTATAGCTGTACAGGCATGGTTTTCCAATCAGCATTATGTTTATAGCTGTACAGGCATGGTTTTCCAATCAGCATCATGTTTATAGCTGTACAGGCGTGGTTTTCCAATCAGCATCGTGTTTATAGCTGTACAGGCGTGGTTTTCCAATCAGCATTATGTTTATAGCTTTACAGGCATGGTTTTCCAATCAGCATCGTGTTTATAGCTGTACAGGCGGGGTTTTCCAATCAGCATTGTGTTTATAACTGTACAGGCGTGGTTTTCCAATCAGCATCGTGTTTATAGCTGTACAGGCGTGGTTTTCCAATCAGCATCGTGTTTATAGCTGTCCAGGCGTGGTTTTCCAATCAGCATCGTGTTTATAGCTATACAGGCGTGGTTTTACAATCTGCCAAGGATTTTTTGAAAGTACAGCCATTCACAAACATTGGATGTACATTTCCCCAAATGGAATTGTGACAACAATTCCTCTCGCATGTCAGGTTAGCACACGGCAGCAGGATAACGTATCTCCAAACACACCTCACAGCTTTGAAGATCTTCTAGAAAACCTGCTTGTCATCTGACCTCTGACCTCAGGCCCTTGAACATGTCTGGATCCTCTGTGACACCAGAAGGGTCATGTGACACCAGAAGGGTCATCACAAGACCTTTGTAACATGGTCAAAGCATTCTGGACCACATGGCTTATCATTAAACACAAGCATGTGGACGGCATGCTGTCGGGACATACCAGATGCTGAGATATGATGAAATCCATGTAATGTTTCAAAATATTAAAATGTTCTCTCAAATTGTTAAGCTGAAAATGGAAAAAGTGTTTTATTACATTCTATACAAATAGAAAAATATATGAATAGAAGTATCTTGCCTGGAGGCCATTGTATGTTTGTGTGTGTGAATGATGATACAATAAAAACAAATATATTTAAAATGGAAGCTGTTAATGTGTTAAATCATTGTGAGTCTCACACACCCAACCATCTCTTACCATGAAATGTAACTTAAAGTGTGTTTCCTTCTCTGTGCCGGTAGGTGGCGCTGTACAAGACCCTCCCCACAAGGTTGTTGTCCAGAGCGTGGGGAAGGCTCAATCAGTTGGAGCTTCCCGGCTGGCTCAGGAAGCCCATCTTCAGCCTCTACATCTGGACGTTTGGGGTCAACATGCAGGTGTGTGTGTGTATGTATATGTGTGTGTTTGTGTGTTGTAGTTGTTTACAGATGTATGTAAATGGTTGTGGGGCATACTGGTACAAATAACCAGTAAAACCACCTACTAAACTTAAGACATTGTGAAACATTATCATATTATTTGATTAATTGCTTTTTGTTTTATCAACAAGCCCAGTTTAGGTTTATTTAATTTAAAATTCTAATTTCAATTAGTAATTTAGTCACAAATTGATGAGATCCTACTATATAAAATATTATTTGATAATACAGGTGCATCTCAATGAACTAGAATATTGTGGAAAAGTGAAACTCGTCTATATCGTGGATTAATTACACACAAAGTGAAATAGTTCAAGACTGTATTTGTTTATTCTTGATGATTATGGCTTACTGCTCATGAAAACCCCAAATTAAATATGTCTATCTCCGAAAATTAGAATATGACATATGACCAGTGAAAATAGTCATTTAAATACAGACGTCAGCCTTCTGAAAATTATGTAGTTTGTGTACAAGCACTCACTACTTGGTTGGGGGTCCTTTTGCATGAATTAGTCTATGCGGCGTGGCATGCATCGATCAGCCTGTGGCACTGCTGAGGTGTAATGAACGCCCAGGTTGCTTCGATAGCAGCCTCCAACTCGTGTGCATTGTTGGGTCTTGTGTCTCTCATCTTCCTCTTGACAATACCAAATACATGTTTTATGGGGTCCAGGTCAGGGGAGTTTGCTGGCCAATCAAGCACAGTAATCCCACGGTCATTGAACCAGGTATTGGTACCTTTGGCAGTGTGGGCAGGTGTGGATCAACTAATAGACTGCATGTATTGTATCTACCACTAGGAGGCAGCAGTGGATCAACTAATAGACTGCATGTATTGTATCTACCACTAGGAGGCAGCAGTGGAGGATTTGCACCATTATCGTAATTTGGGCGAGTTTTTTAGGCGAAGACTGAAACCGCAGGCAAGACCGGTCTGTCTCTCGTCCTGCATGGTAAATACACGGAAGATTTTTTATTTGCCTCCACCAAGTATCTATCATTCTGTTGAGTGTGTTGTTCTTCTGCCCTCATCAGATCAGCCCGTCAGACGGTAAAATCCTCCACTTCGGGAAGGTGAAAAATGGGGAGATCGAGCAGGTTAAAGGTGTCACGTACCGCCTGGAAACGTTTCTCGGACCACCAACGTTTAATAAAAACACAGACACTGTGCAAGGTTTGTGTCCCACTAGCTATCGACAGTAGTTTATCCACTACCTATCTAACAACGAAGGTCAAATAATTAAAATCCCTCTCCACAGAAGAGTCCCCATCATCCCAGAATTCCCTGGTCTGTTGCCCAGGTAACGAACTGTACCATGTGGTGGTATATCTGGCTCCTGGTGACTATCACTGTTTCCACTCCCCGACCGACTGGACGGTCGAACAGCGACGGCACTTCCCAGGTGAGCATGCCACGTAGCCATGGCAACAGTGTTTGCCTGGCCTGGAAATCCCATAATATGTGTTAAACATGAGAAGGCAAATAACCATGTTGTGTGCAGCTACCCGCTATCTAAGCTAGCTCTACTTCTCCAGGGTCTCTGATGTCAGTCAACCCGGGCGTGGCTCGCTGGGTGAAGGAGTTATTCTGCCTTAACGAGCGGGTCGCTCTGATTGGTCGCTGGGCCCATGGCTTCTTCTCTCTCACAGCCGTTGGAGCGACTAATGTGGGCTCCATATGTGTGTACTTTGACCAGGTTAGTGTGTACTATTACACAAGCAGGTATATGCACAAATAAACTGTATATAAGAGTGTGTATTTGTATACATACTTTACAGACTGTAGGCAGGGAAAATAAAACCTGCTACCTAGCTAGCATACAGTAGAGATAGGTGGTGTCATGTCACAACAAGATAAATATCTATATTTCCGTCATGTATGGAGAGTAACCAGAGAGTAAACGGCACCACCTGGTGGAGAGGACAAGCGGCCTTGTGGAGCAGCACATTTTAATCTGTAGAGATGGTCTTCCAGTGGTGATGCTAATGCTAATTAGCTAACAAGCAGTTGAGCAGCATTTGAATCTAGCAACATGTTTTCTGCTCACCTAATGTCTCTAGGATCTTCACACCAACGCTGCTCGCTACAGCAAGGGCACCTTTGATGAGCGCAGCTACGCAGTCGCCAAGGGCAACGTCACCGGTGGGGGCGTGGCCTTGAGCAAGGGGGAGCCCGTGGGCGAATTCAACCTCGGATCAACGATTGTTCTCGTTTTTGAGGCGCCAAAACATTTTGAGTTTGATCTCCAGGCTGGACAGAGAATTCACTTCGGGGAGCGACTGGGCAGCTTCTGATTGGGCAAAAAGATTCAGACTAAAACCTTAATGGGTTTTCTCAAAGAAATCACGTTTGTGGCCAAATCTAAAGAGGGATGGTGTGAGATGTGACTCCATGGATCTTTTTCTGTGAAAAGGAAGTGACATTTAGTTGCAGAATGAAAGACAAGAAGTGTTTTATGAACCTCTTAGGCAAGAGAAGCTGGAGAGAACTTTAGGTAGAGGAGAAAACACAAGGGGACATTGATAGAAAGAGATATTTAGTGGAACATTGTTTACAAAGCTACAGAGGAGATCTGTAGCTTTGATGATTCAAAATGTAACTGTCACAATTATGTCCATTAGTTTACTGAAAAGTCAAGCTTTCTAGTGTTTAACATTATTAAACTTTAATTTAAACTAATCAAGTAATTCACATGTGAAGCTCAATTTAACTAAACATATATTCATGACATAGCTGTAATCAGAACGATTAGTTTGTATTGATCACACCCTAGTATCTGGACCCTAGCAATTTTGCTCTATTTTGCAGCTTTAAAACTTGCTGTTCACATAAACTGCCCAATTGTATTAAGTAGTGTAATATTTAATAGCTAGTAAAGATGTTTTGAATTTGTCTCTTATGTTTTCAGTGACAAATATTAACTGAAAAGTTTACTACTCTGTAATTTATGAAGAAGAATAACCTTGTGTATGATAACCATAAAATAAATTATATATAGTAATTTTACCGTATATAATAGTGACAAACAAGTGCTGTGGTGTTTAAACATTTACTATGCAAGATGGATTCTCCACAACATGTTGCCATGACTACTGTGGGCTTGGTTGACACATAGCAGTCCCTCACCTCTGCTAACCAATCACAGCAGCTCTCATGGCTCCATAAGTCGGTGGTGAAGCTGAGCTTGACCTGACCATAGCTCCGTCCAGCTTGTTTGTAGCTGATTTATCAGCAGCAGTATTTCTCTGACGCTAGGAGTTACTATTCCTCCCCGACAAACAGTTTCTTGGACCAATAAAACAATTTGTTGATTCATTGTGTGTTGTGTGACATTGTTGCATCGCCTGTTCTATTTCAGGTGGCTGCTAGCTAGATTGTTAGCTTGTCATTCTCCTGTTCTGTGTGACTTGTGTTCATGTTTAACCGTCCCGGGGTTGAGAATCCCCTGTGGTGGGATGAGTACGTGTAACGGTGGGCAGCAGGTAGCTGTGCAAGTTCAGTAAGTTAATCCTCACTCTCCGACGCCTCATAGGACGCTCTGGCGATGCAGGCCAGGGCCCATGGGTTTTTGGCCTGCCTTGTAGGAGCGTCCGCTCTCTGCGTGGACTTTGTGGAGGTGCCATGCACATTAGAAAGTTCAAAACATTTCTGCAGGCCAAAGTTATCGGTGAGGTCAGTGATAGTAAGATAATACAGTGTCTGCTGGATGTCTGTTCAGTGTGCATGTTGAAAAAAAGAATCTAGTGTTTCTACACAGCCCTGCTCCGTACATGGGAATACAAAGCGGTGCAGACCGCACCACGCAACAGTGTCCCCGCCTTGGAAAGGTGTGTCCAATGTGGGGGTGGAGCTTCTGAGGGAGCCTATGGTTTTGAAGGGGAGGTGTTTCATGACCTTTCTACAGGATAGCTGACTGCACCTTTAAGGCAGGTCAAGTTGAGACTCGTGTGGGCCCCCCCCACACGTCTAGCCCCGCCCAGGACAGCAGAACCAGCAGCACAGCCAACAGGATGTCCCACAGCAGTCACCATAGCGATGAAAGCGAGGCTCCGCCAGTCCGCCGTGGCTCCTCCACTCCGGGGGGTCGCTGGGGGGCTCCTTGCCCCACTGCAGCTCCCCGTTGCAGGCAGCGCTGCCCGCCAGAGTGCCCCCTGCCCCGCTGGGCCGCGGCCGCCCCACAGGGGGTGCCAGTCCTGCCTTCACCCCCAGAAAGGAGCCCAGGTCCAAGTCCAGGCTGGAGGCCCCCCCCCGGGGCCTGGGGGTGTTCTGTCGACACTGGGGACAAGTGATCCAGCTCTGGGGGGGGAGGAGGGAGAGAGGGTTACTACTCACTAACCACGCTTTATAACCCATAGACACCCATAGTCACTCATAGACACTCATAGACCCCCACAGACCCCCACAGATACCCACAGTCACCCATAGACACCCATAGACCCCCATAGACCCCCACAGATACCCACAGACCCCCACAGATACCAAGAGTCACCCATAGACACCCATAGACCCCCACAGTCACTCATAGACTTCCATAGTCACTCATAGTCACTCATAGTCACCCACAGTCACTCATAGTCACTCATAGACACCCATAGTCACTCATAGTCACCCACAGTCACTCATAGTCACTCATAGACACCCATAGTCACTCATAGACACCCACAGTCACTCATAGTCACTCATAGACACCCTTAGACATTCATAGTCACCCATAGACACCCATAGTCACCCATAGACCAACCCTAACACATGACATAGGCTCCATCTGATGCAGTAAAACATGCTAAACATGTTCATATTCACCTGGACGTTGATGACTGTGTCCAGGCGTGAGAGGCAGGCCTGGCAGAAGGCATGGCCACAGTGCAGTCTCCGTGGTAACCGCTCTGACAGGTCGTACGCGCTGAAGCAGACGATGCAATCCAGGGTCTTGCTCTTTAGACTCTGTCATTTATAGAAATGACATCAATGACACCTAACCCTAACTCATTTAGAGCTCAGAGTTCCTTTAGGTTAATATTGTATAGGGGTTTAATTCAGGGTTAGGGTTAGCTAACCCTTAATTTGAAACCCTATACAATATTAACCGAGGGTTAGCTAACCCTAACCCTGACTCTAACCCTATTGTTTAGGGTTTTAATTCAAGGTTAGGGTTAGGGTTAGCTAGCCCTATACAATATTAACCCAGGGTTAGCTAACCCTAACCCTGACTCTAACCCTATTGTTTAGGGTTTTAATTCAAGGTTAGGCTTAGGGTTAGCTAGCCCTATACAACATTAACCTAGTGATAGGGTTAGCTAACTCTAGGTTAATATTGTATAGGGTTTTAATTCAGGTAAATAGTTTAAAAAGAATATTGGTTCACCTGTTTTGGTTCTGTTTTTTTCTCTTCATCCGGATTGTCCATTGTTCCTGCTATACAGGACAGATGACATCATTACAAGTACATATATATAAAATAAAATAATATAATAATAAATTAATTCATTAATAATAAAATTATATATATAAATACAGGTACATATAGATATAAATACAGGTACATATAGATATATATAAATACAGGTACATATAGATATAAATACAGGTACATATATAAATACAGGTACATATGGATAGATATAAATACAGGTACATATATAAATACAGGTACATATAGATAGATACAAATACAGGTACATATGGATAGATATAAATACAGGTACATATAGATATAAATACAGGTACATATGGATAGATATAAATACAGGTACTTATAGATATAAATACAGGTACATATATAAATACAGGTACATATGGATAGATATAAATACAGGTACATATGGATAGATATAAATACAGGTACATATATAAATACAGGTCCATATAGATAGATACAAATACAGGTACATATAGATATAAATACAGGTACATATGGATAGATATAAATACAGGTACATATAGATATAAATACAGGTACATATGGATAGATATAAATACAGGTACATATATAAATACAGGTACATATAGATATAAATACAGGTACATATGGATAGATATAAATACAGGTACATATATAAATACAGGTACATATAGATA